>JANAVB010036435.1:0-62500 GCA_029216955.1 Iris pallida | reverse complement strand
GTTTGATCAATGTTTTGATTTTCTGCTAAAATCCAATATAAACTTAGTAGGAAAATTCGGTATCAAGAGTGATACTAGTGTTACCATCATGGATCTTGGTCAGTGTGCTATATGAGACCCTCACCTAGCTTTTATACAAAGATTTTGAGTTTGGTGGAAATTGGAACCCATTTCAGTTTTTCGTAAACCTATTTTTGGAGTATTTTAAGGTATTGATTTAACAAATTTTGAATTTTTGAAAACTAATACTCCCATTTTGTAGGAAATTAAATTTCATGCGATTTTGACTTTTAAAAAATCCAAATTTTGATTTAAAATGAAGTTTTTATGGCAAAACAACTTTTGGAGTTTCCAAAAATCAACTTTCTCTGACACCTCAAAAAATCCGTCGGTTATCCGCAGAAATCCGTCAGATCATCCAAATTTGCTCTAAAAATTTACTGGGACAGTTCAGAAAATTCGTCGATAATCCGCAGTAATCCGCCGGATGATCCGATTAGGCTATTTTTGTCCTCTTTTTGCCCATTTTTGTCCGTTTTTGATTTCTTTTTCCGGCTGTAATGATTTCTTAACATGATTAGGTGACCTTGTATAGTTAGAAAATTATTGTATACCCTATATACACTTGACACTAGCACATGTTCAATTATTGTTCTATGTCATGTACTTACTTTTATTTATTCCTTATCACATACCATGATATGCTTTTCCTATCGATTTTTTCTTACATGCTATGATATGTATTGCTATGCCTTCCCAAATTTATTGTACTTTACAGTCTATGCCATGTCTAGTATTTCTTTATTGTGGCCTATCGTGGCACACTCTTGTTACATGCCTTCATTGCTTAATAGATAGTGGTCCGTCGTGGCGCACTCATATTACATGTCTTTTCCTTACTTACATGATAGTGGCATGTTATGGCGCACTCTCGATTTAGTGGCTCATCGTAGCACACTCCTAGCTTGTAGTTTATTATATTTTCTTATGGCTTATTATAGTGCACTTTCTTGTATTGTCCAGTCTTACATATCATGCCTAGGATGGATTCTATAGAATGCCACACCCAAAATCCAGCAAAAAAATGTTTAAGGACTAAACAACTAGCTTGATTACCTAGATGCATTGGGAGGAAAGAATTTCTCAGTTGCCTGCAAGCCCTTTGTTTTGACCCCAACCTGAATGGACTTGTAGCTATCCGTCATTCCGTCGAGTATTGCACCTATACTAGGATACATTTGTATCCTGGGCTATGTATTCTCTATACACTTATAATTGGGGTATATTTGTCTCTCGGGCTATGTACCAACTATTAAATCTTATGATACATTTGTCTTCCAGACGATGTATCCACTATTTGCTATTTATTATTTCTTTATCGGCCTGAATAAGTCGGATAGTCTACAGGGCAGGTAGCCGGATTGGATTTCTCAAACTTGCATATGTTAGTAATTAGGATTGTGATAACTCTAGTTAGCTAATATAAAAAGCCATACTCATTGCTTAGCCGTGATTATTATATGGAGTCCAGTCCAGTCTAGTTTTGTCTAGGCAATGTCCAGATTTGTTTATTTCACTACATGATTGTTACTTTTGTCGATAAATGATTAGAGACTAAGTTATGGGTTATAAACCCGTTCCTTGTTTAGTTTACGGGTTGTAATTCGGGTTATAAAATAGTTCCTAAGTCATCTTATGATTTGTCATCCTATTCAGTACTCACATGCTATACATGATTCCTCTGCTATACGTGCTTATATGTCCAAGATACTTTATATGCTTACATGTTCCGATTATCTTACATGCTTACATGTTCACATGCTTCCGTTTACTTTACATATCCACAGTTTATACTATGTCACATGTTGTTCCTTGTTTGGTTTACGGGTTGTAACTCTGGTTCAGGAATAGTTCCCAAGTCATCTTGTCATTTGTCATCCTATTTAGTACTTACATGTTATACATGATTCCTCTGTTGTACATGCTTATATGTTCGAGTTACTTTATATGCTTACCTGTCCCAGTTACCTTAGATGCTCACATGTCTAGTTTATCTTACATATTCATATGCTTCTGTTTACTTTACATATCCCCAGTTTACATTATGTCACATGTTGTTTACTTATGATTACTTTTGCTTTGCTTATTGTCTTTTCTATTCTCGAGATGAGTGCATTAATAGTGCACAAGTCTCGATTCGTATTTACTTATTTCTGTCTCTATCTGTTGTTATGTTAGTTAATGCTTGTTTTAGTTCATAGTTTGGCTTCCTTTGTGGTACTTGCTATTGGAGGTCTGATCCTACTGGTTTTTTTTGGCCAGATCATAGAAGAGCCCAAAGGATCTTTCGTACCTGCTACTCGATGGTGACCACCCGGACCACCAGAGTACCTTCGTGGATTTCATATATCATTCTCCTACTAGTTATGTACATTATTATTATTTTGGCGTTTAGCCTCCGAGTATGTGTTTAGCTCGTATTTTGGACCTTGACATTTAGCCTACAGGCCTAAACATGATTTACGTTATTCTAGACTATAGCTAGAGCTAATCATATATGACTATTACTCTTGCTAGTTCTTCACTTTGTATTACTAGCTTCATGATCATCCAAGTATATATAGTTTGGGGTGCTTTATTTTTTTATGTCTGATGATCATACTTATTGTACTTTTCATATTTGCGTGTGATTGAGATACCTAGGATTGATTGTTGGATTGTAATAGTAACCCTCATGTCTTGACATCTTTGATTGTATTTCAGGGTACTGGAGTATTATGGTATACGTAGCTGGCCTTGTATGTCCTGACTTACCAGTATTCTGGTTCTGGGGCGTGACGGCTATGTACAAAAAACATCACTTTTCAAAAATTATAGACTTAGTGATTTCATTTCTCACGTTGTTTCAGGTGTACCAAAAATAGCTAATGCTTTGGGCATTTCACTTTAGGAATTTTCAGAAAAATTGAAATTGTAGACATTAAGATCTCGGGAATTGGTAAAAATCACGTGTGAAATTTTTATTTTCCATATTTTAAGAAGTATCATCCATATGATTATAAGAAATTCATGGTGGAGTTCTAGGACAAACCACTTCTGCTTAATGTTAGAGTTAAACTTTTGGTCGATGTATGTTTTTAACCTGTATAAATCATAATGTATGATATGTACCTTCCATTATAGTATCCTATTCATACCAAATCAAACATCACCCCATGAAAGAATGAAGCCATGCCCTTCTAGAATTGTATTTTTTTTACGGTGATTTATACTTACTAGATGCTGGTGTTTGTATGATTTTTTTATAAATATGTACAGTAATTGGAAAACCTTTTATTTATTATTTATCCCTTTAGACCTCTAGTTCTAATTATAAGTGAATCCACTGCTAGAAAAAGTTAGTTATAGGTGTACAGGCTGCTATCAACCTACATGAGTGCTCATTTCTTAGTAGTCTCCTTCGTTCCAAAAATAAATATTTATATATTAAAAGGACACAAAGACAACACAATAGAATATGGATACTGAAAAGCAAACACATCATATTTTGGTATCCTAGTATATTTGGTGTGTTTGTGTTGTGTCAATAGGTGTCTGGCACGATACAAATAAACCAAGTGTTTTTTTTAATTTCAATTGCTTGCATTTTTTAAGCTTTAGAGTTAAGATAGTTAAACAATTCCAGAGGTGGTAGGCGATTCCTATGGAAAGATCAAATCTTTAGTACCATGAGGGATTCATTTTTTTTAGTAATATTTTCTTTTATCCCAACAATATCCCTAAATGTTAATAAAATATGAAATAAAGTATATGTGACCAACTAATTGAATGATGCATCCATGTGCAGTAGTTTTAAATAAGAATTAAAAAGAAGAAATAAAGGTGGATGGCAAAGAACCCCTAAATATGCTTACATTAAGAATGTCATTTGATGATGCTTTAGACATTTTAGCCAATTGAGCAAATAAGATATAGTTGGATGATTTATCAACAGATTCTCTCTAACGCTTAGGGCAGATTAATAGTCTCATTTTAGAACTAGATGATTGTCATCTATACTTATCACTGTCATATCAGGTAGACTGTGATCTGTTTGCCATGAAATATAAAAGTACAGAACAATTATCGAAGGACTGGACTTTTACTTCACAATACAAACTCGCTTGTACAAAGAAAGCCTAGGGACAAAAACCTAGGTACAGCAATCTAAGTACAATTGTTTATTTTAGATTCTGGGGGGTGACGGTAGAGGCTCGGAAAAGCGACGGCAGCTCTGCCTTACTCCTTGGACGATCGGGTGCAGTCTTGGCTCTGTAGAAGAACTGCTTGGCGTTGATGAAGAAATGCTCTCCTTTCAAGCTCTGTATATTCTCCCTCTGGATCTCTGGCTCTCTATGTTTCTCTCTGTATATGTCGCCCTGTATATCTTTCTGTGTGTATGTATATGTCTCTGTGTCTGTTTTTTCACAAGGGAATGGCACCTTGCTATTTATAAGAGTGGGGGGCCTCATTAGGATTTACAATGATTGCCCATTATTGAAAGTCGGCGGCTAAGGATCACTGGATCTGGGCCGTTCATCGAGATTTGAGCAATAAATGTGATTGCATCAAATCTTTTGTGGGTAATTAATGTTGATTGACATAAATCCTCCTGATTTGTCATGCCAACCTCGAATTTTTCGACACGTGTCATCAATTTGCTTATTTGCAAATGATATGATTTGATCCCAATATTTTATTAGGATTTGTTGAGGGATTTCGATCAATTTGATGCCACGTGCCCTGCTATCATGCCATGTGTCGTAACCGCAAGCCACAGCAAAAATCTGAGCCGCGGGAAAGTTGCCCCTCATTGGGCTGCATAAGGCTGGCCACGTGTCAAGGTTGCCTGAGAGTGGCCCCCTGAACATTTGGACCGCATGGTAATAATTTGAGCCGTATGAGTGTGGATGACCGCATGATGGGTACCTTCTTCGTGAACCGCATGAAGATAGTCTTCGTGAGCCGCATGAAGATAGTCTTCGTGAGCCGCATGGGGCTAGTCTTCGTGAGCCGCATGAAGATAGTCTTAGTGAGCCGCATGGGGCTAGTCTTCATGAGCCACATGGAGGAGCCTCCGCTTGGGCCGCATAGGATGGTCTCTACTTGAGCCGCATACGACTGTCCACGTGTCAAGGCCGTATGACAGTTTCTGAATCTCGGGGGATCGTGTCAGAGATTTTCTTCGTTTCCCTAGGAGTCCGTCATTATGAGGGAGTCATAATAGTATCTTTGTGTCAGAACCGTCACCTTGTCAGAGCTGTCAGCCGTCAAGGCATTTAATGTAGTAAAGGACAAACGAAAGAGTTGTTTGTAGGCCACGTGGCTTCTCTCTGAGCCGCATAGAACTTGTTTGAGCTATATAGACGCTCGAGCCACATGGATACTTGAGCCGCATGAACTCTCTGAGCTGCATTGGGCTCTCTAGCCGCATGGATCTTTCTTTATTCTTTTCCATGCTTCTACAAGACCCCCTTCAAAGTTTTTAATTTGCAAAATTGAAATACTTTGAATAAGAAGCATGGCCATGTATAAATTCTCCTGGCCACAGATGATGCCCTGGCCGCATGGATGTCTCGGCCGCATGGATGTCTCAGCTGCCTTGAGTTAATCAGCCGTAGGGACTTTCGGACCGCATAGCTCCTTGCCACGTGTGCGCGTCATTAATTGCCTCAAATTTGTTTTAGTGCCGCCTTTTGGGGAAATCCCAAGGGTCGGCTCATTAAATCTTTAGATTTTATGCCCTGGGTGAATCTCCTTTATGAGAGAGGGGACAAAATCCGAGGAGTCGGTTTTATCTTTTCCGAGGTGGTTATTAGTCTACGTGTTTCCCCCTCTCTTGTCCTCCTATAAGTAAGAGGAGTTTATGAGAGAAAACTTCATTACTTTTTCCTTTACTTCGAACTTTCCCAACCCCATTGTCATCCTCTTCTTCAATTGCCAATGGCTCCCAAGAAGACCGTTGCGGAGAAGGGCAAGAAGGCGGCGTCTTTGTCGTCTGCGACGGCGAAAGTCAAGAAGACTACCTCTACTTCAACCGCGGCCGCTCCTCCGCCGGCCGTCGTGCCCGCTGCTCACCCTGACGTCCATCCTCCTATTGCTGGTAAGGACTTTATGTGGGTTTAAAGAACCCTAACTGTTATGGCTACGTCGCATGCTTTATGCACGAGCCTTTATTTTCATGTGAGCCGTATGTTCGTCCTACGGTCGAGCCGCGAGCCGCATAAGAATAGCTACTGTGGCCGCATACGCGCTTCGCCAACAAAGCCGTATAAGCTACACTGAGCCGTATAGATTCGCACACATTTGTCTGTCACGTGGTTCGCACGAATTTATCCGATCCCTGCGGGCCCTATGAAAGCACTGCCGCATGACCCTTCACTAAGTGGAGCCTCATGAATGTTCTTCTGAGCTTGAGCCGCATGAGGCTTCAGTAAGTTGCAGCTGCATAAGTGTTCTCCTGAGCCGCATGAGGCTTCAGTAAGTTGGAGCCGCATAAGTGTTCTCCTGAGCCGCATGAGGCTTTGTTAAGTTGGAGCCGCATAAGCTCGGAAGCACCCATTAGTTCCTTTTTGTCCATCTTTTTAACTTATCTTTTTCTGTCTCCTTCTCAGTGAATTTGCCAGTTAATGCTGCTGGAGAACTCCTGGTAGGCAGTGCCCAAGCTGCTCTGGGCTATAGGTACTACCATATAGTTCAGCATATGGCAGACCAGTTCTCGAATGACGAGCCTCCGGCGAGATTGAATGCCCTTAAGAACCAGCCTTTCTATTTTTTAATGCTATGATGAACTCGGGGAAATTAGAAGGGAAATACTTGAAGCCCGTTTTCTTCTTCGGAGACGCCTTGACTATGAAGAACAGTCAGATTTTGGAGGTGTCAGAGAACTGGAGTTTTGTTTCTAACGGGATGGCAATCCGCATCCCCCAGATGGAGCGTCACTTCCCTTTATCTTGGTTCAATATGCTCCCACTGGACCGAAAGATGGAAGATTCTTTAACTCCTACCCGAAGTGGGATATTTATGGGAGACATCCATTATAACAACAGCCTGAAGTCAGTGTATGCAGGCAAGGTGCACACCAGCCATTCTGTAATAGGATTGGCTCCGGGTACGTTCTTGAATGTACCGGGTCCCAATTTCATGTTTTTGAATGTGTCGGGTCCCAATTTCATGTTTTCTACAGCCGTTCTGTAATGAGATTGGTCTTTATCATGCTATTCGGGGCACCAGCCATGGCTTGCCTATAAATAAGAGATTGTTTGTATCTCTGCTGGAGATGTATAATTGTCGTACGGGAACCTTCTATACGCCCGTAGGGGAAATGGGGCTTGCGCTCCACGAAATGGATGCGATCTCCAAGCTTTCTTGGGGGGATGAAGCTTTTGAGGCGTATACTCCCACGAATGAGGAGTTCGAAGAGTTGGAAAGACGGTATCCAGGCTTCGTGGCTCTTTATGAAGAGATATTGTGCCATTATAGCACATGTCATCAAATAGCCAAAAAGGAGAACAGCTCGGAAGGGAATGCCCCTCATACCAAGGAATGGGTGCGCTATCTCTTCACGACGGATGCCTCAGGTCAAGTTACTCCCTGCCGTCCTCAATCCCGGGAGGCGATGAAAGCCTTAGTGTCGTCGGCTAAGAGGGTGGCCACCTCTAGTGACAGATTCGGGAGTCAGACCGACTCTTTCGATTATTTTTATCAGGACACCCAAGAGTTGTCGGAGAAGGCGCTTCTGGCGGGATTCTTGATGATATGGCTGCGAAACTGTGTAGTCTCGGGCGGAGCAGGTTCCATCGAGAGGATCAGTCGTAATTTCATCCTTCCGGCTGTGAAGTTAGTTTTGCGAGTCCGGCTAGCTCTCCTCTCGGCAATGGTGTGCAGCATACACCGTGGCCTTCGCACTTTCACATCCAAGGTCATTATCCGCGATGTGACAAAAGATTTTGAACGGACAGAGCTGCCCTATCATTATTTGATGGGGTGGCTGTTGATGCATTATCCGTCTTTGATGAGATCAGGCTCTGAAGATGGCGTAACTGATGACGATGCTTTTATCTTTTGCTATCGTAATGAGTCTTGGGAATTCGAGACCATACGTGCTTGCCGGATGGCACTGGCGAGGGCAGACCTGTACAATATTTTTGTATCTGTCCCTCGTTTTACTGATGAGGAAATAGCGGTTGTCCATCTTGACGGTATTGGGCCCCCTCAACTTCTGGACGGCCAGTTGCTTCTGTGGCTGCAAAATATCCGCCCCGCTCATCCGGTGTATCGCAACCATAACACTGTCTTTCTGGAGCCCTATCTGCCTAGCAGGTTCGCCCGACAATTTGGATATAGTCAGCTTTTTCTAGACAGCCCCAGCTCTTGTCTGGGCTTTGAAGGTAGCCTTCTTGGCGGCATCCGGGCCTGGCATTACTATGACACATTCCATACCCGTACCATTTTCTCAGTTCCTGCTATCAAGGCGTCGGTAGAGATCTTGTATATGGCGGCTCTGTACCACGTCATGGCGAACAAGCCCCCTGTCGGTTTTAACCCAGGTACCAGTTTTATCGTTGGTACCGGCCTGGATGAGGATTCACAGGGGGCCAAGACAAGGAAGAGGAAGAACAGAGTCGAAGTGCCGGATTCGGACTCTGCTACTACAGATGACGAAGGCGACGAGTATGATGGAGATGACTCTTCCCTTCCGGTGGCAGATGTAGGGACGGATCAGCCGCCTGTTTTGCCAGATGAGATGGTGGTAGATCAGCCATCCGTTGCACCCAGCCCTGCACGAAAGCGCAGCAGGCAACTTTCTTCTGTCGGCGGTATTCCTCGCTCTCGAAAACTGGCTGCTATCAGATACCGCAGGCTAACTATAAAGGAAAGAGGCAAAGAAATTGACCCCACATCAGAGGTAAATAAGTTACTACCGGTCCTTCCTTTCTTCTAGCTTTGATTTTAATCATCTTCTTTCCCTCTTGTAAGCGTCAGAAGAAGAGGACTCTCGAGTTGCTGAGATCGTGACTCAGGATGATGGGGGCTCCGGTGAGCCTGCCCCCGAAATTGTTGAATTCCTTCAAGATGATGCTGATCGAGTTGCCTCTGCCTCTGAGGTGGCCGGGTCAGAGGAGCCGACCAAATTTAATTTGCAGATCGTGGGTGAGGAGACACTGCCAGCTGCGAACGAGCTGCAGCCTCCATGCTCCTCTTCCGGTAAGATAAGCCGAATCTTAACTTACAAGGAGGCCTATCTGCTCTATGATCACATCCTTCGGGTCACGTCGATTGATCATTATCACGGACATGCAGGTCCTGCCTCTCTAGTGCCGAGGATGGACATTGTTGAGACAGACTCTGCCGAAGGGGCACTGGCGGAGAGGAGCGTATCTCCTCCTCTTCTGGCTTGTCTTGATGGGCCTCCTGCGGGCTCGAGTTTGACAAGTCGGGTGATGGGGCAACCGGCGCAGGGGACGATGGTCCTCGTGTCTTCTTCTGCTCGGGCGGTCCAAAGAGTCGACCTCTCCGCCCTGCCAAGTGTCCAGGCTCTTCGGGTGGCAGAGGAAGAGTTAGCCGCCATCCGTGCATCGTTCTGCTTGGAAGTTGCCCCCTGGTGGCAAGTTCTAGTACCACTTCTTCGATGCTGCCGGCCACGCTTCCTCTGACACCGTCCTCTACAGAGGTACTGGACAAAGCATTACAGGACGTGGTCGACAGCTTTTATCGTCACTTGAAAAAGGGAATAGAAGCTGCTGTGGAGAGAGGGACCTCTTTCGTCTTGGCCCGGCAATGCGCCCAGGGTCAAATTGATATCCTTAAGGCCCTTCATGGTGGAGCAGGGGTGGCTGCACTTCTGGAGGCGAAGTTGCTGGAGACCGATCAGCTGGTGGCCCAGCTTCAGGTACTGCGGCAGGTTGATCTATCTGCCGCTATAGATCAGGAGTGTGGCTCCCTCACAACTGCTATAGAGAAGGCGAGGGCTGCTCAGGGTAAAACCAGGCCGGCCATACTGGAGGATCTCCGCACTCTGTCTGACCGATATGATAAACTGAGCTATGAGAGTGAAGACGTTACAGCTCGAAAAGAGATTGCCTCCCGCGGGATTACTGACATGCGGGAGCAGATCCTTGAGCTCCAGAGGAAGTTAACTTTTTTTGAGTCTGAGCTTGAGGCTGCCCGGATCGACAGAGGGCTAATTATCCAGGAGGCTGATAAAGTCAATAAATCTTCGACTGACTTGGAAGTGGCTCTGAAGAGGTTGGATGACGACTGGCGGGCACTCATGGACGTGGATAATGGGGAGCGGTTGTCCCAAGAGGCTGAGCACCGAGCTAGACAGAGGCTTGAGCGGGGTACTTCCTTAGTGAGAAATCGCCTCTTGGAGTTGTGTAATGCCGAACTATAGTCAGCCTTTTTGCTCGTTTTGTTCCTGTTTTCCTTTTCTTTTCTTTTTTTGAGAGGGACATGGTCCCCACCATATGTAATGCCTTTTTTGTCTATCAAATAAAGAGTACTTTCCATTCTACCCTTCATTTGTATTGCTTGTTTGTGCCTATGGTATTGTGGTAATGTAGGCCCCGCATGGGGGACTTGTTTGTGGACCTGTTATCCCTGGCATACCTTGGTTTTAGGTACGGGTAACAAGTTTGATTGGGGATACTTAGAACGGTTCTATGGTCATGTTGTTGTGGACGTTCCAAGTATCAGGAGATAGAATGCTATGGAACAGCTGGGCTCCCGGGGCATGATGAGGAATGGTGGGCCTGTACTAAGAGACTTAGCAAAGGACATTTGTGGGCCTATTACCCGCGGCGTACCCTAGCTTAGGATACGAATAATAGGATGAAGGGGAACCAACATACTTACTCAGAGGTAATAAGGACATGGCAAGTATGAGGGTCTTACCGTAGAGTCTTCCTACTCAGAGGTAATGAGGACATGGCAGGAGTGGACTCAACGGAGGATATTTGTGGTCAACAGAGGACATTTATGGGCCTATTACCCTTGGCGAACCCTGGTTCAGGGTACGGATAATAAGACGAGAGAGGACCAACATACTTACTCAGAGGTAATGATGACATGGTAAGTACGGAGGTTTTACCATGGAGTCTTCCTGCTCAGAGGTAATGAGAACATGGCTGGAGCGGACTCAGCGAAGGATATTTGTGGTCAATAGAGGACATTTGTGGGCCTATTATCCTTGGCATGCCCTGGTTCAGGGTACGGATAATAAGACGAGAGAGGACTAACATACTTACTCAGAGGTAATGAGGACATGATAAGTACGGAGGTTTTACCATGGAGTCTTCCTGCTCAGAGGTAATGAGGATATGGCAGGAGCGAACTCAGCGAAGAATATTTGTAGACCTATTATCCTTGGCGTACTCCGGTAGTGGGTACGGATAATAAGTCGAAAGGGAATCATCATACTTACTCAGAGGTAATGGGGACATGGCAAGCATGAAGGTTTCTTCGACGGAGCCTTTCCATTCAGAGGTAATAAGGACATGACAGGAGTGGGCTCAATGAAGGAGGGTACATAGAATAACTCAGAGGTAATGAGGATATGGAACTTCTATGTAAAGGGGTGATTTGTTTTTGGCGGAAGTAAAATGACTCAGAGGTAATGAGGACATGGCCGTTTTGGAAATTTGTGGATCGGTTACCCTTTTTGTGCACTGGGAGTGCAGGTAGTGGATCATGAGGGAGGATCTCTTCCAGGAAGAAAGTTCAGAGGTATGGTCATACATGACTTACTATCTGAAAGAGTGACCGGAATATGAGTTCAGAGGCACCTGCGGGTACATAACTCGATAATCTAGAATGTTGTGGATGTGAGTTCAGCGGCACCAGCAGGTACATGACTCGATAATCTGGAATATTGTAGATGTGAGTTCAGCGGCACCAGCAGGTACATGACTCGATAATCTGGAATATTGTAGATGTAAGTTCAGCGGCACCAGCAGGTACATGACTCGATAATCTGGAATATTGTGGATGTGAGTTCAGTGGCACCAGCGGGTACATGACTCATAATCTGGAATACTGTGAAAGTGAGTTCAGCGGCACCAACGGGTACATGACTCAATGATCTGGAATGTGTCGTTTAGACATAATATTTCTTCAGGAACTTGCCGTTGACGGGCAGCATGAGCAAGTCTCCATTTTGTTTTGTGAGGCGGTAAGCACCGTTGGAGAATACAGCCTCAAAGATAAATGGACCTTCCCATTTTGGCTGGAACTTGCCGGCGGTCTTGTAAGTCATGACCATCGGCCTCCGGACTGCCAGAACGAGATCGCCCACCTGGAATCTTCTGATTTTAACCTTCTTATTGAAGGCTCCGGAGATGTGTGCTTGGTATAGCTCGATTCGTTGCTGAGCCAGGAGGCGCTTTTCATCTAAGGCCTCTAAATCTTGTAGTCGACGTCGGTAGTTATCATCCGTCATCAATTAATAAGTGAGCGCGACGCGGAGTGAGGGTATTTGAGTCTCCAATGGGAGAACTGCCTCACTCCCGTACACCAGGTTGAATGGTGTATTCCCTGTGGCCGTTCGGACTGTGGTACGGTACGCCCATATGTATTCACCAAGTTTCTCGTTCCAATCGCATTTGTTGGACGATACGAACTTCTTGAGTAACTTGATGATTGTTTTGTTGAATGCTTCTGCCAACCCATTCGCTGCTGGATTGTATGGTATCGAAGCAATATTCTAGATGCGGTGCTTGTCGCAGAACCGATAGAAGACATGGCTTACAAACTGTGGACCATTATCGTAGATGATCCTTCGGGGCAGTCCAAAGCGATAGATGACGTGATGCTTAAGGAAGCTGATCACGTTTGAAGTCTTTACATCTGCAACCGGGACAGCTTCCGCCCATTTGGAGAAATAATCTGTGATTGCGAGTATGAAGCGATGTCCTCGGGAGGAAGATGGAGTAATCGGACCGATGATATCCATTCCCCATGCTTCGAATGGCCAGGACGCCACTGTCGGATATAGAAATTCGGATGGCTGGTGAATGAAGTCCGCATGGACTTGGCAGGCTTTGCACTTTCTCGCATAGTCTATCGCATCTGCTACCATCGTGGGCCAGTAGTAGCCTATTCGGCGAAAACGGTCTTGCAATTTAGGGCCAGGCTGATGGGCCCCAAAGACACCGTCATGAGCTTCTCGTACGGCTTCTTTGGCTTTTGCGTTTGATAGACACCGAAGCAATAATCCATCATAGGATCGGCGATACAACATTTTTGTCTCTGTATCGTAGAAGAATCTGAGAGAATGCCGTCTATTAGAGGTGACTTCCTTTGGGTTCTCGGGCAGGATATCGTAGACGACGAAGTCAATGAATGGTTGTCTCCAATCTGGGACATCGTCGATCGTCTGAGCGGAATAACTCGCCACGAATTGAACGTTGTTCTTGGGGCAGACCAGTTCGTGGCCTATCACATCTACCGATTGATGAGTATGATTTGGCACTACTAGGGAAGCGGCCAGGCCTGCTAAGGCATCGACTTCGATATTTTGGAGTCTGGGAACATGTTCGATGAAGAACCCCTCGAACGATGAGATGATGTCGATCGCTATTTGGTGATAGGGGATCATGTCTTCATGGCGGACTTCGTATGAGCTCCGGATCTGATTGAAGATTAACTGAGAATCGTCGTATGCTTCAAGATATTCTACCCCCAGCTCTCTTGCAAATTGGTGGCCAATGACCAGAGCGTTGTACTCGGCCACATTGTTAGAGCAGGGTTCTGTGAGAGAGTAAGCACGATTGATCACCAATCCGGAAGGGGAAACCAGCACCACCCCGACTCCGACGACGATGTTGCCCTTGGGTCCAGTTCTCGAAGCACCGTCGAAGAACATTCGCCATATATCATCGTGGGAGGTTGTATGCGAGTCGGCGACCTCATCTGGGATTTCTTTATATATTCTGGACGACTCCGAGCCTGGGTGGGCTGCCAAAAAGTCTGCCAGGGCTTGACCTTTAACAGCCTTTTGTGGGACGAAGATCATATGATAAGGGGACAGCAATATTGCCCATGTAGCAAGGCGAGAGCTGAGTGCCCCTGGTTTAGTCATGAGGACTCTGAGAGAGTTGACTCGCGAGATCACATATATGGTTTATCCGGTGACATAGTGCCGCATCTTCTGTATGGCGAACACCAGGGCGAGGCATTCCTTCTCCACAGCGGTGTATCGGTGCTCTGGCCCAATCATCATTCGACTGAGGTAATATATGGCTTGTTCATGGCCTGCATCATTATTTTGTGCCAGCAAAGCCCCGAGGGATGTTCCATTGCTCATACGTAGAGCAGGAATGGTTTTCCAGCAACTGGGGCCACCAGGACTGGAGGGTTCGACAAATATTCTTTGATGCTATCGAAGGCATGCTGACATTCTTCGTCCCATACGAATGAGACGCCTTTCTTCATGAGATGGGTGAATGGTCGACATCGCATGTAGAGGTTAGAAATGAACCTCCTGATGTAAGCTAGCCTCCCTTGAAGGCCTCTGAATTCGCGGAGATTTCTCGGGGGATCCATCTCCATAATTGCCTTTGTCTTCTCAGGGTCTACATGGATACCCTGGGCGGTGATGATGAAACCCAAGAACTTCCCGCTGGATACGCCCAGGAAGGACTTTGTAGGGTTCATTTTCAAATTGTGCGCTCGCATCAGGTCGAATATCGTCCTCAGATCCTGCAAATGGTCTCCCTTACAGCGACTCTTGACGGCGATGTCATCAACATAGCACTTCGCCGTCTTGCGTAAGTGGTTTCTGAAGATGATACTCATGGCTCTTTGATATGTGGCGTCGGCATTCTTCAAACCGAAAGGCATGACTGTGTAGCAGTATATGCCAATCGGTGTTCGGAATGATGTATACTTTTCGTCGTCATGGGACATCTTGATTTGGTTGTACCCCAAAAAGCCATCCATGAATGACATACGTTCGAAGTCGCAGGTGTTGTCAATCATGATGTCTGTGATAGGGAGGGGGAATTCATCTTTGGGGCATGCCTCGTTCAGATTGCGGAAGTCGATGCAGATTCGAATCTTCCCATTCTTCTTGAGGACGGGTACTATGTTGGCAACCCATTAAGGTTGTTGTTCCTCACGAATGAAGCTGCTGGCTATCAGTTTGTTGACTTCGGCTTCTATCGCATCCATGATGCCTGGGCGGAAGCGTCGCTGTTGTTGCTTGACTGGCTTTGCATCTGGCCGAATGTTGAGCTTGTGAAGGGCAACCTCAGGGTTTAGTCCTGGCATGTCTTCATAGCTCCAGACGAACACATCGATATATTCTTTGACAAGTTCCAGTAACGACTCTCGCTCTTCGTCTGTTAGGCTTTTACTAACGAAGATTAGTTTTGGAGAAGATTTACTGCCGAGATCCACTTGTATGACCTCATCTTCAGTAGGAGGTTCCCTCTGTTCGAACCGCTTTTCCCATTGTGCATCCAACTGTTGGGCCCACGGCTCTAGCTCGAGAATTTTCGGAATGTCTTTATCTTCTTCATACGCGTCGGCAAATGCCATATTGACTGACAGGACTTGCCTGAATACGTCTCCGATGCTGGTATCCGAGTCAGAAGTTGGTAACCCGGTTGAATGTAAATGCCAGTCATATTCTTTATCTGAACTCTCAGGGGTCATCGTGGGTGTAACATACCCTAATCCACATCGAGTCTTGCTATAGTAGTCCCATGGTTTGCCAGTCGGGACCGGTGGCTTCAAAGGTAATCGTCGTCCAGTACCGTAGTTCAAGCCTGGCGTCGTCTCCAGATCATACCCCTATTTTTGCATGAGATATTTAGATTGGGGGATGTAAAGATACAGAGACAGTCTCCCAGTATCTGATTCAAGGTCGACTTCTTCTATGGTGAAGGGCTGCAGATCGTCCTTCCAGCCGAAGATGATTGGATGGTCCCCTCCTTCGATTATGCGGTAAGCGCCTTCCACTGGAGTAAGCTGGTTTACGGTGTACATATTTGTCACCTGTGTGTGTAGGTGAGTGCCTATACCGTGTTCTATAGCATACATTGTACAAAGCTTGTTAAGCTCGAGGTAGTTCAAAGATAGCCCTTTATTGATGAAGTAAGGTATCTTTTCTAGCGGGATTACATCATCTGCGGAGGGAACATCAGTGTGGACAGCCACATACTTGGCTAGCTCCGGTTCCTCTTCGGCTACCCCCTGTATAAACGAAGACTGAGAGGACGACCTGGGGAGCTTGATCGTCAGGGATTCAGCTGGTGGAGCATAGCGTGGAGTTATTGGCAGACTAGCGACCCCCAGTTTGGTACTCGATGCTGGGCGAGGAGTGGTTGGCTCGCTAGAAGTTCCAGGCCTTGCATCGGGGTGACGACTCTTCTTGGGAAGGCGTATCGTCATTGGCTTGTCCGAGGGTTTGAGCTTCTCCGTTTGTGGCTGGCCGAGTCTTGGCAGTCTGATTGTCAGTGGCTCCGTGGTGGGCCTTGGCACTTGGCCAGACCTTGGCACTTGGCCAGACCTTGGCAGCCGGATTATCATTTGCTCTTCTTGTGCCGAGAAGCTGATTGCGTCCTTACGCAGAGTGGCTGTAAGGGGTGCGAACTTGCCAGGTTTACGAGCTTGGAGGTGGATCGTCAGAGGTTCTTCTGATCCTGTGGCCGTCTTGGTATGAGCTTGCCCATCTCCTTCACCAAGGTGCCTCTTCGACTTTTCGTACAGGCAGGAGTCTGAGTAGTTGGATTCGACCCCTTTGAAGGGATCGATGTCGGCAAATTATGTCCTCACGAAGCCGTATTTATCGACATACTTGAAGCACTGGTGCAGCGTGGAAGGCACGATTATATAATCGTGTATCCAGGGGCGCCCCAAGAGGATGTTGTAAGAAGTGTCTGTATCTATGATGTAACAGGTGACTTCCGACTGGAGATCGCCAATTTGACACTTCAGACGAATCTTTCCAATTGGATAGCTCCTGCCCGAATTGAAACCGCTGATGGCAGTGCTTGTAGGCGTCAGACGATGCATAGGGATACGGAGATGATGTAACAGACCCTTCGGGATAATGCTTATGGAAGAGCCAGGATCAATGTGCATCCGATCCACCTTTACGTCGCCGATGTATCCAGTGTAGTATAGCGGGCGATCGTGTAGGTTGGTTTTGATGAGCATGTCCTGCAGAGTGAGGATAATGTTGGGCATTGCTCCCGTACAAGCTGTCTTGGAGATCTGCAGGCGGGTTCTCTCCCGTGAGGTTGACCTGAGCCAGGTACGCGTCGGCATTTTGGAGTGCATCGCTCAAAGCAGCACGAACATTCTTTGAGAGCCTCAGAAGCTCGTATAATGACAACTTGGCCGGTGTGTTGGCTAATTGTGCCAAGATGTCGAAGTTGTAGGGCTTCTCCAGCCCCTACGGTGCCTCTTTTTAGAGGGATTTGTCAAAGCGAGTCTCCTTCGGCCTAGGCTTGTCGATCGTCGGAGGCTGAGAAGGTCCCGGAGCATCAGTTGCAGTGGGCTGATGATCTTCAGCTGAGTTATCAGCCAAGGGTTGGGATTGTGCCCCAGACCGAGTGACGACGGTTGTAGCTTCTTCGATATCTGCCGAGATTGTGCGGCAGGACCTAACTTTTCCACTCTTCTTCTTGCAAATGGAAGATGGTGTGGACTGAGTCACTTCTGATACCAAGTCTGGATGGACCCACATGACTTTCCCTCGTGATGTGGTGAGGGGCACTAGACCAGCAGCCTAATCTCGGGAAGGTGGAAGATTAGCAATCTCCATTGTCACGAGAGGGATGGAGACCACACCGTCTTGAGTTTCCGTCGGAGGGAAGCTGCCAAATTGTACTGACACCATATTGGCTGCCACAGTTACCTCTTCAAAATTGTTGGCCAGAGCGTTCGAATCGATGAGATTTTGGATGTACCGTTTTAGTTGGTAGCAGTCGTGTGTAGCATAGTGGACGTAGCGGTGGTAATGGCAGTACTTTGGGTTCTCCATCTCTGCCGGCCGAGGTTCCCGTCTTGGTGGAGGAAGCTGAATTATGTCTCCTTGTATGAGCATATCCAAGATGGGCTTGACGTGGCCGTTTTCGAAGGAGTAGGTGATTTATGGCCATTGTTTGTCTGCCGATTTTGACTCAGGTTTCTGGGCTGTATCGGCCACCATAGCCTGCTTGCCCTTGTTGTCCCGATTGTTGGTGGAGCTACCCCCATTGTTGGCATTGGGACGCCTGCTCTTGTCTTCTTCCTCTGAGATGTACAATCAAAGTTGGCGAACCTTCTTCAATCGTTCTTCGGCACTTGTGGCACTGATGATAAACGTCTTCCAGTCTTTGAATTGACTTTCGCCCATCCAGAGACTGATTGTTGAGAGCAATATCTTTTGGGAAATTTCAATCAGGGAGGAATCTGGATTTCCAGACGGCAACTTCATTAAGGTTTGACAAAACCGCTCGATATAGTTCCTTGTCAGCTCTTTCTCTTCTTGGACGACGTCCATGAGGGTGGACATTGTGATGTCCTGTCCTACTTCATAGAATCTCTATAAGATCATGCGCTTGAAGCCGGCGAAGGAGTGGATACAGTTGTCTGGCAGGTTGCGATACCAGTCGAAGGCGACTCCTTCCAATGCCCCAATGAATAATCGTGTAAGGATGGCATCGTCATGGGGCAGATGGTTGGTGGTGACCTCAAAGTAAGTGATGTACCGACTTGCGGAGGTCTTACCATCATAAGGATTAATATTGAACGGCTTATATCTTGGTGGGAAGGGGACATCCCTCCATGCAGCAGGGTACGGTTGCCGTATTCTGAGGTCTTGAGAGTTTTCTCGAGCGTGAAACATGGCTCGGAGCTCCTGGACCTCTCTTCTTGCTTCTCAGGCCTCATCCACGGCGGTGGGGGCCGTTACTTCAGGAGGATTGTTGCTCGGGTTCGGTGCCGCTGAATTTGAGGCTGTATTAACTGCGGGACCCGCTCTTGTTTGGCCAGGCGTCCCTCCTTGCAGAGTTGGAAGGGCCACTTTGATCTCGTCCACAGACTTGACCAAGGCATGCAGTATGGCCTCCAGAGTGTCGATGTATTGGCGATCACTGGAGCCACCTTGGCTGCTGTCCGAATCATACCCCTATAGTGAGAAGTCATCGGGGTATATGGGAATGTCCTTCTCTGGTTCGGACTCAGAAGGAACAGTACCCCCAGTTTCTGAGTTCGCCTCGTCTTGGGAATTGTGGACGTCCTCGGGGACGTCGGGCTTTGCTGCATCTGATGGGAGAGTTGTTTCCTCCGGCTCGTCTTCTTGGAACATCGGATTGTCATGGAGGTTCGGAGGATTGCTACCCCCAGTCCCAGCAACCCCCAGTGGTGTGGATGACGAATCTCCCACTGTAGCAGATTTTGTCTTAGAACGGGTACCTTGGAAAACTTCGGTGTTGGGCACTCGCTTAGACGACAGTCTCTTAGTTATAGTGGAATCTTCGGGCTGGGAACATTTATCTTCTTTCCTCTCCCATCGGCGGGGACTTTCTGAGCAGAGTTGCAGGAGACGACGGGAAGTGCCTCATCCTCTGAACATGGTTGTTGCAGTCTTTGAAAGACGGACTGCCGGTCTTCTCGTATCATCGCGTTATTGCAACAGCAGTTGACGATGACTTGGGTGCAGTGACGTCCGTGGGAGGACTCTTTGTACCCCGATGCACCTTCTCTTTTCTTGCGTTTGTGGAGGATGGCCTCACGCAAGTCAGATGGGTCTGGATCGACCATGTTTGCTCCCTGGATTTTGGGAGACTTTTGGGAACCTCTCTGTCTGTTTGCCGCCGGGGGCTAGACTCGAGTAGTTCTGTACAACTTCCCATCTAAGGCCCGTATAACAGTATGCGGGATGCTCGGATGGTCAGAGGTCGAATTAGCGGATCGAGCTTGCCAAGCTTGCGCTGCCCTAGACTTCTTCGCTCTAGTGCATAAGGGCATATAGTAGGAAGAGTCTAAGTGATGCTGGAGAGAGTCAGACATATCTTCTTGGGAGCACGAAAGATCAGGACTATAGGAGAGGCGGTCGAAGACATAGCCACGTGGAGTAGGCGTCATGCGGCTGGAATTGATAATCTTCATGCGGCTGGCAGGCGTAGCCGCATAGGCTTTCTTTATGTGGCTGGGAGTCTCAGCCGTATGAGTTTTCTTCATGCGGCTGGATGATCTGGTCGCATAGACCTTCTTCATGCGGACGGCCGATTCAGCCGCATGAGCATCCTGCATGTGGTTGGCAAACTTGGCCACATGAGTGTTCGACTTCTTCTTGGGGCGCACAGAATCACTCTTTGTCCCTGCAAGTCCAGCATCATAGTGCTTTTCTCTGCCGGACTTGGGGACAGCAGAGTCCTCTATGGCTTGAAATGAAGTCGTATGAGAGTCGTCTTCACCGTCTTGGGTAGCGGAGAGTACTCCATCCAAAGCTTGGGGAGGAGCAAATAATTTTGGCCTCCACTCGCTGCGAGCTTTCTTTGTGCGGGTTCGCTTCTGAACTGGGCCAGCGCTTCCCTCAGAGAGCATTTCTTCAAACGCCTGTTGGTCGAAACGGACGACCATCTTCTGTTGCGTGGAGCCAAGTTTGGCTGCATCCGATTGCGTCACCAACTCCTCAGCCGTGGAGAAGTTTTTCCCCAGCAGAGTCGCCGACGTATTTTCCATGAAATATAAAAGAACAGAACAATTATCGGAGGACTGGACTTTTACTTCACAATACAAACTCGCTTGTACAAAGAAAGCCTAGGGACGGAAACCTAGGTACAGCAATCTAAGTACAATTATTTATTTTAGATTCTGGGGGGTGACGGTAGAGGCTCGGAAAAGCGACGGCAGCTCTGCCTTACTACTTGGACGATCGGGTGCAGCCTTGGCTCTGTAGAAGAACTGCTTGGCGTTGATGAAGAAATGCTCTCTTTCAAGCTCTGTATATTCTCCCTCTAGATCTCTGGCTCTCTATGTCTCTCTATGTATATATCGTCCTGTATATCTCTCTCTGTGTATGTATATGTCTCTGTGTCTATTTTTTCGCAAGGGAATGGCACCTTTCTATTTATAAGAGTGGGAGGCCTCATTAGGGTTTATAATGATTGCCCATTCTTGAAAGTCGGCGGCTAAGGATCTCTGGATCTGGGCCGTTCATCGAGATTTGAGAAATAAATATGATTGCATCAAATCTTTTGTGGGTAATTAACACTGATTGACATAAATCCTCCTGATTTGTCATGCCAACCTCGGATTTCTCGACACGTGTCACCAATTTGCTTATTTACAAATGATCTGATTTGATCCCAATATTTTATTAGGATTTGTTGAGGAATTTCGATCAATTTGATGCCACGTGCCCTGCTATCATGCCATGTGTCGTAACCGCAAGCTACAGCAAAAATCTGAGCTGCAGGAAAGTTGCTCCTCATTGGGCCGCATAAGGCTGGCCACGTGTCAAGGCTATCTGAGAGTGGCCCCCTGAACATTTGGACCGCATGGTAATGATTTGAGCCGCATGAGTGTGGATGACCGCATGATGGGTGCCTTCTTCGTGAACCGCATGAAGATAGTCTTCGTGAGCCGCATGAAGATAGTCTTCGTGAGCCGCATGGGGCTAGTCTTCGTGAGCCGCATGAAGATAGTCTTAGTGAGCCGCATGGGGCTAGTCTTCTTGAGCCGCATGGAGGAGCCTTCGCTTGGGCCGCATAGGATGGTATCTACTTGAGCCGCATACGACTGTCCACGTGTCAAGGCCGCATGACAGTTTCTGAATCTCGGGGGATCGTGTCAGAGATTTTCTTTATTTTCCTAGGAATCCGTCATTATGAGGGAGTCATAATGGTATCTTTGTGTCAGAACCGTCACCTTGTCAGAGCTGTCAGCCGTTAAGGCATTTAATGTAGTAAAGGACAAACGAAAGAGCTGTTTCTAGGCCACGTGGCTCCTCTCTGAGCCGCATAGAACTTGTTTGAGCCGCATAGACGCTCGAGCCGCATGGATACTTGAGCCGCATGAACTCTCTGAGCCGCATGGGGCTCTCTGGCCGCATGGATCTTTCTTTATTCTTTTCCATGCTTCTACATGATCGAACATATTTCTTGTTCACCTTTATACTAGAAAGTAGAGGTACGGTTCGGGTTGGGCTGCCACGTGCCGGCACGCTAACGACAGTGAAGGATCCTGGCCATCGCTGGCACGGGAAGTTATCTGGGCCAATAAGGCTTGGCACGAGTGGTTATGTGGTACAGTTCACCCAAATTAGGATCCGAACAAGCCTGACTCGCCATATGTCGATACATGTGTCATTCTTGGCAACACCTATGTCAGTCCAGACTTGTCTTTAGATACAAATGCCCACTAGCACTAGTAGGGTTTCATGTGTAGGGACATTTTTGTTTTGCTATCAATACATTAAACAAACAAAAAATTGCTTAAAAATTATCTCTAAATTCGTAGACCTAATAAAAACTTCTCTTCAAACTCTTGTTCATAGGAATTAACAAATTTGCCGATAAATCTACGATTTTTGTAAGTAAATCAAGAAGATGAAGAGCGTTTGGATACCTGGATCCAGTGATCGAGGAAGTAGAGCTCCCAACAGGCATTCTCAACCTGGATCCTGGCCTGACTAATGTGGATCGGGATGCACTCTCTCATTTTTGAATGGACACGAACACGGACATGAAAATGCCTTGGTAGGCGTGTATAAAGATGCCTTCCGATGTTCTTCCATCTTCTTATCTTCTTCTAATTGTTGCCCCGAGGCATAATTGTCTCGACCCACTCTCACGTGCCTTACCCTCTCTGCCTTTCCAAACCATTCCGCCTTAGGGCTCTTCGGCCCTATCATCTCATAGATGATTTCCTTCACCCTTCCCACGAAAGGGGACTATCAACGGCTAGACAAGCTCCAGCTACACATGTATGCCTCGTGCTCTAGCTTTTGTTAGTAGTGGAGGATGAAAGAGAGGGTAGAGAAATGAGGACTCGATGACAGTATTGAGACTGGTGAGGGCGAGGAGCCATGAAATCCTAGATTCAGAGTTTGGAGAAGAATTTATTAAGAGAGAGAGAGAGTTCCACGAGAAGAAGGGGGCTCGAAGAAAAGTTTGAGGGAAAGGGAAAGGAGAATAGGGTCAAATACAGTGTAGGAAAGTTGAGCACCTCTAGAGGGGGGTGAATAAAATGTGTGTGTGCAGCAGAATAATAATAACCACTTAAAAATTAATTATGGCAGTAATCAAACTGATATGAAGTAGAAGTAAAAATAAATATGTAATGTAAATAAGTTCAGAGAAGTAAACGCAGACACGAAAGCTTATACTGGTTTCCCTCTGAGAGGGCTAGTCCAGTCTCGAGTACTCTAGCTCGATGTTGAATCCACTATATCGTAGAATACAAGCTTTAAATCTGAAGCGCTTGCAGCTCCTTAGAACATGTGATTTTAGGCCGAAGAGCACAACTTCAACTTGCAAGAATTTAATCCGAAGGACTTGTCGACTTCAATTACAGGATAAAAATGAACTGATTTTCAAACCTTCTTTACAACTCAAACCAACTTCTAGATCGAACCAAACTAGCACATGCTAGGCTAGGAGTCGTAAAGGCTTAGATAGGAAGGTTAAGTAGCTCTGAGAACTCTTAAAGAATAGAATAGAAGAGAATGGAATGAGTTGAAATGAATGGGGAACTCTCTTCTATTTATATCTGCGGGACTGAACTCGGGAAGAGTTCGGTTGCCTAACGTTCATAAATTTGAACGTTGGAGCCGATTCAACAACGTGACCTGATCTAATAGGATACTAGATCAGGGGGACCGAGCTCGGTCCGAGTTCGGGCATAACTCGGCCTGAGTTCGGTTACCTTGTATTCCATAAATATTTTTCTACCAAATCTAGATTGTACTCTAACAATCTTCCCCTCCAGTCTGATGTGTGGTATTGACCCTATAGGTTTTCAACTGGACTCCACGCCTGTCGTCCTACGACAGAATACCTGCTCCCTCATACCACTGATCTCCGTATCACTGCCACATTTTAGCTTGAGGGTATTTTGGTCATTTGGTGAATTTTGAATTTCTATTAATTTATTGAATTGGAGATTGCTATCTTTGACTTTGACTTATTGAGACTTTTTAGAATAGCCTAGAAGCTAACCCTAGTTATGATGACCCTAGTCTAAGTTAAGTTAACATATTTTTTTGTCATTAGAAACTAGTTTTAAATAGGAGGATTAAGATTAAGCGAAATGGTTTCATGACTTATGATTTAATTCAATGACTTGTGATTTTCCATTCAATGACTTATGACTTAAGCCCATAGGCCCATAGCACGAAACCCTACCCTAACTAAACCTAGTGGCCGGCCACAAGAGGACCCACCCCCTCCCCATTTAATGTCCTAATGACTTGTTCTTGCCTCTTTTGTGCTCAACCAAGTTTTAGAAGGAAAGGTAAATTCCCACTTTCCTAAATTCCTAATAAATTCATTTTTAATCCTTTTTTACCCAAATCTTTTGCATATGATTCTAATCAACCTCTATATGCTGATTTTGAGGAGCAATTTTAGTTTTAGAGCAATTAGAAGGATTTGGCTAGCAACGGGAACCGTTTGATTTGGGGCTTTTTCTTGATCCTTGTAATCCATAGGTAAACCCCTCTAATTCTATTTAATTCCTATTTTTATTGCATGGTAGCCTAGATCTAGGTGTCCCCTAGCTATAATGGTAGTTTGGTGTCGTTTGTATTAGTTTTTGTGTCCGTATCGGACACGTATCAAACCCATAGGCTAGGTGTTTGTGGAAATGCCACAACCATTCCTTTTTACTAATTTTGTAAATATTTTTGAATGGATTCCTAGATCTAGGGTTTGCTTGTTGATTCGTGTCCTTATTTTTTGATTTTAGAGTCGTGTCGTGTCCACACGGGGACACGAACACGCTGTGACTGACTAGTGCACAGTGTCCTGCTACTCGGGCTTTATTTCTCACTGTATAGGATACGAGGATACGCCGTATTTTGGGAGGATGTCAGGGCACTGACTGACATGGGTCTCCCAAAATTTGAGCTCAGATGGTTGCATGTACGAGGAGTTCCCCTCCCCGTACTGGTCGAACGAGCAGTCTGAACCGTACAAAATTGGTCACTGACACGCGGTTGGACACGCCACGACACGTGTTTAGGACATGGTGCAGGGTGTCAGAGGGGTAGCCCTACCCCTGGCATGCACGTGTGCATGGCCACGTATCCCCACATGGCCTGTGTCGTGCGCTGGACACGCGTGCATAACACAGTCTGTGCACAGCGTGTCTGTGGTGTTCGTGAGCTAAGACATGTCATGTCCTGCTTCCCCAGGACGCAAGATGACTTGTGAGACACGTGCACGTGTGTGGGATGGGTTACCAACCAATAAATTGTTGTATTAACAAGTTTTTATAGTTCGAATTTCAATTTCCCTATTTGACTGATATCCTGTTTTCCTATTTTCGATTTCTGAATTAAAATGTGTTTTTAAACCATTTTTCATGATTTAATTTGCCATATTAACTAATCTACATATGTATTAGTTACTACAATGATTGGTTATTGATTGGTGTTTGAGAATGGGAATTTCGATTTGGGTTTGGACTGAGTAATGTGTAGACTGTTAAATATGAACTGTCATCTACCTAATAACCTGAGAACCTATTTGACACATCAATTGTTTACATTGATTCAAATTCATGTAACCACACTCCCTACCTAGGATTCCTGCAACACTTAGATACCCTACTGATTTTGAACTGCCATTGAATTCCTAAGCTATTACACTTGTATCAGTTTTTCTGAGATTAACCACACTCACACACACACTGTTTCTAGATATCATACACACACAGAGCTAATCTACCTACTATCATGTATATACACACACACACATTAATCCACATTGACACCCTATCATTTAACTGTCATGACACACTATGCACCATTTACTGATTTCATATTTTATTGACACACTGAAAATTCCTGTTAGATTACACACATCCTATCACACCACTTATTAACTGTCATTGCTATGAAATTCCTGAGAACATAGGAACTACCCCCCTAGACTGTCATTATGATCACACACCCATCTCTATCTCACTATATGCATATATAAATATATTTTATATGCTAGATATAATAATGTGGTATATACATATATTGTGTATGATAATTTATATTAAATTAGTAAATATACAATATGTGTGAAATGTGTGATATAGCCTATATGGCCTATAGCCTATATACATGGCACATAGCCTATGGGGTGTATCCCTATGTGATATAGCTTGTGTATATGGCATGAATGCCCAGTGAATGTGTGTTATTGGCTTGTATAGCCTAGTTTTGATGTGTGCTTGCTAGAATAGGCTGGATAGGCTTAGTGAGACTTGTTTGGGTTAGGCTTGACCTAGTTGACCTAGTTTGACTAGAATAAGTTGACTAGAGTTGACAAAGTGTTGACTTTGGCCTAGATTGACCCCAAACATCATGTAGATGCATTGTATGCATTGTAGCAGTCTGTTATATTATTTTAGACATGTAGTGACTTGTACTGTTCTATAGGAGCCAGACACCACTCCTCGGACAGTTTATTCTCTTCGAATATTCAGGATACCAGGCGAGTACATTCTCTGATCATTTCATATCTTGTTTAGGATTATATTTCCTGCTTTAGATTACTTTACTTGATACTGACACGTTGGTAACACGGATTAGTACTATATGGATCTTGTCGTGCGATGTTATCCCCTTAGCGGATACATCGGGTATTTCATATTCGTGTACTTTATCATGAGCATCGTGTACTCCTTGTGTTCGTGATATTCGTGTACAAATCGTATGAAATCATGTATACTCATGTGCTCACATGATCATCGTGTACAACTATACTTCGTGTGCAATAACATAACTTGACTGGATCCTTGTGTATTGATTGGGGCGGGGGAGTAGAAGTGGTTATGTTTTCAATCTTGTAGATTACTCGTATACAACCTCTGTAGATTACTCGTGTACAACATCGTACCGTTTACATAACCGTCTTGTACTCTGAATCACTAGCACTGATATTTCTCTTATATATTGTATCTATTTACTTACAGTCTCTCTTTTTACATTATGTTGTTCTTTCAGTTGCATGTATCTTACTCTCTAGCATGTTTATATTTTCTAACCTGTTATGATTTGTTACGATGTACTGTACTCGCTCATGTCCTGACTGGACCTGTTGAAAATATTACAGAGGACGAGGCCGAGGCGTTCTGTTCTACCTATTACGGGACTACCCTAGAGGACTATTGTGACCTGGACTAGCAGCAGGACCCATTAGCAGTGGATGACACTTCCTTAGTCTAGGATGTCTTTCATTGTATTTATTCTGGATTACTGTATTAAGATTTTGAGATGTTATCTGGATTGTATTATCTTAGACACTTAGACTTCTATCTCGATTGTATCGCTGTGGATTCCATTTCAGTTCATATCTATCTATCTTTTATCGTATTCTACCTTAGATGTGATTGAGACTGTATTTGCTATGTCACCTTCATTCGGAGTGTATATATTGTACAGGTACCTTATATATTATTAGATGATTGACCTAGGATAGCGTTCTACCGCCGATACTGCGGCGTAGACTGGACGTACCTACTTCTCGTGCCCTTACTCTAGGGTGCGGGTCATGACACATTTTTAGTGGTGGCCCATGCAGGTCTAGTTTAGAAATATAGTGGTATTCGAACTAGAGTATCACTACAGCCTGCAGTAGGATTAGAATATTTTGAAGGTACTCAATCATACTAGGAAAAACTCCTTATCAGATTCCGTATATCTACATTTTGCTGCTTATTGTCTTCCTTTGAATTTTAACTGTCCTCCTTTGATATTTCGACTCATTCTCAGTAATTGTTTCTTGTTTAATCTGTGTCTCCAGAATGGTTGAGACGAGGTCACATCGCCCAGGACCGGGAGACGCTGAGGAGAGGTCTGCTACCTCTCATCCTCAGCAGCAGCAGCCAGCTCCCGGTACCGCAGCCCCAGTCATACCGGCTGGGGTGGGTGTTTCTGCAGCTTTCGGGGGAGCACCTCCATCAGTCAGAAGGCAGAGCCCGGTGCTTCTTGAGATCCTTTCGCCGTAGCAGCCTCCACCTGCGGGGATGGTAGATGCTGCTCATCTGTTCTCCTTCGTGGAGAGGATTCTGGAGTCGCACCAGCAGCAGCAGCAGCGTCAGACTGTCAATTTCCGTCAGGGGATTGACGAGGCACATCAGCTGGTTCGTACTACTGTAGAGATGGTGAATGCTCAGGGGGCACAGCAGCAGCCTCGCCGGAGGGAGAAGGATATCCAGGATTTTCAGAAGATGTATCTGTAGAAGCCTGGAATTTCAGGGTGCATCTATGTGCCAGAATTCCTATGCGCTCAAATACTACTCAGAACATGCGCCAGAGAACTCAAACGAAGTACTTGGCACAGCAAGATAGCAAAAGTATAGACAGCAAAAGAAGATTTTTATTTCATATAAAAGTCTATTACATGTCTAAAGAAAGGCTTTACAAAGGAGAACTTCTACAAAAAGAAAGATCCTAAGACTACAGTCAGGCGCAGCAAACTGCCATGTGCCTCCCACCAGGCGCATCATCAGTCAGGCGCATCACTTCAGCATCTCAGTCAGGCGTATCTCTTCAGCGTCTCAGTCAGGCGCAGCCTTCAGCGTTTCAGTCAGGCGCATCTCTTCAGCGTCTCAGTTATGCACATCATGAAGTCTCAGCATATGCGCCTTACTTCGACCCGATCAAATGCTTCGACTAATGAATCATTTATTGAGCAGAATAGGAGTGGGCGATCAACCCCACCCTAGCTGGAGGAAGAGCTCTCCAAAGCCCAAGGAAGAGGAGAGCACCACAATTCTGAGGCTAAAGGAGCAGCTTTCAACACAACCAGAATGAGCAACACCCCACTCTTGTAGGAGGAAGAGCTCTCCAAAGCCCAAGGAAGATGGAAACACCACAATTTTGATCTGCGGCTCTTCCAGCATAATGGAGACAGGGCTCGAGCATCCTATTCTTTGGATGCAACAGGCACCTTTTGCCTGCCTCAGAAGCCCTCGACTCCGACTTTTGGATGTAACAGTCACCTCCACGAGCATGAACGAAGACAAGCCGTCGCATCTTTACCCTCGGGAGCATCTTGTCAACAGATTGTGCTCGAGCAAATAAAGTTCATTCGGGAAGACGTGAGAGAACGAGAAGCAAACTCTCTCCTTGCCACTATATATGGGGCGGGCAAATCAAACCCATGCGCCAAGTGGCAGGCTCTCCGAATCCTGTACAATGAATTTACATTTATGGTGATGAACCTGATGCTTCGAATTCAGTCAAGTCAAAACGGCTATTTAAAGCACTTAAAGAACACAATAGTTGGACCAATAAAGGCACGTCATGCAAAAGGATGCACCGGTCAGACACCGCGTATCGTACAGACGTGTCCGTCAGTTCCAAAGTGCCCCGTATGAATGTGTCCAATAGAGCACAGATCCATGCGTCCTAATCAACATCGACCCATACGCCCATTTCGGCTCGTCACCCATCAAGCAATTAATGCTCAAGTAATAGAGTTGGCAGCACGTCCCCTGAGGACTAGACAGTTAGCAGCTTTTTCAGAAGACGAAGCGTCGCTGACATCAGCATCATCATTACTTTCCTCCGACGGTTACGACCTACGTGGCCGACCAACCACTCCCATGCGCCTCAGCGGCCATGCGCCTGAAGACCCGCATGCGCCTCAAAAGCCATACGCCCAGACCGATTCATGACTCCTTAAGGTTATGAGCCAAAGTCTTCTCATGTGCCCAATCCCAGGCGCATCCTATCAGATCACTCTCCACAAATCCGAGATCTTAGAGAAATGTGCATGCGCCACGTGTCCTTTGACTCAATTCAGCCTATAAAGGGGTGCTAATCACGCAAGATCTCAGCAACTGAAAGATCCTCTCCCCTGCTACGTGTCAGCTCACAAATGCAGCATGAAGATTTAACCCACAAATGATGGTACATCATTCATGCACCTCCTGCAGCTTCAACCACGTGGCGTCCCCACGTATAGGTGCATCCTACATATGTGCGCATGAACAACCAGCCTGTAAACTATAAATAGAGGGATCATTTCCTTCTTACAGACCATATAATATACATACGTATACAGACAGAAAAAGGCATCTGAGTTATCATCCACCAAGATCGGAAGAGACACTCAATGTCTTCTTTCCATCTGCAAACTCCAGCACCCAGAGCAACTCAGACCTTCAGAGAACCGAGAACCGTCGTCAGATCATCAACGGAGTCAACGCATTACCACTCGCTCCATTGACACAGGACCCAGATAAACAAAAGTGTTCTCCTAGGACTATATCTAAGTCCTACATTGTAACACTGTTCTATTTGTAATTGAAATTGTAATAAAAAAATTTTAATGGCAAACAAGCTGGCGACTCTGCTGGGGACCTCTTTCTCCTCCACTGAGAAAGCTGTGTCGCAATCCGACGACGTGAAGGTGGGCTCCTCCCACAATATGTTGGTCGTACGTCTCAATCAACAGGCGTATGAGGAGTTCATCTCTGAAGGCAGCAAGTCCTTCGAAGCGGCTGCCAAAGCCGAAGAAGACTCGCCAAGTCTGGGTGCGCAAGTTCGAGGCCCTTGGCACCACCACTGAAGTGGATGCGCCGATGCAGTCCACCCTTCTCGCTGACGTCCTCAGCGGCCAGGATGCGTCCACCAGTGCAGCGTATCCCTCGAAAAAACATGGTATTGACCACATTCCCCAGCCATCTCCTTCTCAGACAAGAAAGATGCACCGACGGAGCAAGGGCGTATCTAATACCCTGTGCAGTAACTCTGATGCACCACAGAAGGCTTCTGTCTTTGACAGACTCACTCGCTGTCGTGGCGAGGAGAATTTGGACTCTGAGTACTATGCACCCCAGCGGGCTGGTACAAAAAAGTCCAAGGCAGCACGGGCCATGCGCCTCAAACGTGCTACGCCGACAGCAAGCCAGAAGCATGCACTCACAATCATGCGCGCTGCTGATGGTAAGCTGTATAAGGTCGACTCGGGTGCTTCTGTGCCAGAAACGAGCCGACCTTCAAAGTCCTTGCCTCACTTGGGCGTATCTGTTGCGTTCGCAACCAAGTCAAGCAAGGCAAACTCTGTGGTCTTGAACCCAAATACCTACATAGGATGTGCGTCTGTGGCTGGTTCAAGTCACTATAAATGTTGTACCCCCACTACTGATCTGAGCGCATCTTCTGCGTTGGTTCAGGGGAGCATTCACCTGACCACCCTGGCGCTTGGCCTTGCCATGCGTCTGATGGGGTGCGAAGGTGGCACTCTCCTCCAATGATTTGCGTAATGTGATCAGTCACAAGCGCCGATCATGAGAGTCGACTAATAAGCACAATGTGCCCCTCACAGGGCACACCTATGCTGTAGTCACCATCAACTGTTGTTGTAAAATAGCAGTCCCACCACCAAGGCAGTCGGTGTTCCAGCGGCGGCAATCATCAACATCCCTCCAACGTCGCCTCGGCAAGAAGATGTCGATTGAAGAGGAACCAGAACTAAAGGTTGCTTCTTGCAACATAATCTCTAACTCCTCGTCAATCCGAAAGGCGACTGGCAATTCCTCGACCTCATCCTCGTCTAAAAGCCAGCCGAGGAAGACCAAGACGACTGCCCCGTCCTCTGGAGTGTTTGAAGGCACTCGGGGGAGAAAGAAGATCTCGGAGGAAGCTGGCGTAGTCAAGCCCTTGTCGATCCTCTTCCTGAAGACGAAGACGTCCTCCAGAGTATAGCCGGGGGTAGCCAAATCCTTGCTGATCGTCCTCCTGAAAACGAAGACGTCCTCCAAAGCACAGCTGGGGGTAGCTAAGTCCTTGTCGATCCTCATCCCGAAGACGAAGATATTCTCCAGAACATAGCTGGGGGTAGTCAAGATGAAGCTCCAGGAGAAGCGACTCCTCTACAAGAGAGCGAGGCTGAAAGCGAGGCTTCAACCGATCCATCCACTTCCAGCCATATCATGACAGTATACATGACTGGGGGTGATACAGAGTCAGATGTACCTCCAGCAGACCTCGTCCAGTACATGGATACTTTGGAGGGGGGCCTCAAAACCCTCTCTGCCTCCATGCAAACACTGACTCAAGAAGTATTTGAGATACAGTCAGCTTTGGCCAAGGCACCTTCTACCGGTCCTGACCCAGGGGCCAATAGAGAATCAAGTATACCCCTTCAATGGGTATGCTTGGATACAGATCGCCGCGAAGCACCACGGACGTCAGAGCCATCAAATGCTCAACTCCAGGCTGTACTACCTTCCCCGACTCCCAGCTCCACGGAAGACGTGGTTGAGATGATCAGGGACTTGCGCGAATGCTTTGAGTCTAAGAACAGACATGAGGAGCGCTAGAAGATGGGGATCCCACAACCATACCCCCTCGAATGGAACAAAGTGGTTTATCCTCTCAAGTATAAACCATAAACATTGACGCCATACGACGGGAAGGACTCTCCATGCCGCTATCTGACGTACTTCCAGTCTCAAACGGGACATCTCCCGAAGGAAGACCCGTTACTCACCAGCATACTTGTCGGAGCGTTGAAAGGAGTAGCTTACGACTGGTACTGCAGTCTCCCCGACAACTCCATATCTTCCTTCGACGACTTGACACGTCTCTTCCTCGATCGTTTCTACGACGGAGGGAAGGACATGACAATGGCATCCCTCATAGAGATATGTCAGAAGGAGAAGAAAACAGTTCGAGTATTCATCGAACGGTTCCGACAAGCCTGCTTCAGACTTCCCTCGGGCATGCCAGAACATGCACTCCTCTCTTCCTGCAGCATGAACATGCTGCTTGCGATCAAACTCTGGCTCAACTCCACTCCTCCTCCCGACTGGAGTTCATTGATCATCGAGGCCAAAGCAACAGAAAAGAAGGCATCCAATGCTTATCTTCTGGGAGTCAGTTTCCCTGCCTTTGAGGACAAGGGAAAATGGCCTGCAGCCAATAACCCTGGACGAGAGACGAAGGGAAAACAGGCGTTGACTGTCAATGCCTCCAAAGGTGCATCAGCACCTACTCAGAAGCCTCCACTTGCACCAAGGCTAAAAGAGGTTTATTCTTTCAACGATGAAGACACCTTGCAACTCTTTGAGATATTGAAGCAGAGTGACAAGATCAAGTTACCGGACCCAAAGAGTCCTGACGAGGTTGGGAGAGTGGACAATCCGAGGTACTGTCACTACCATCGGTTTGTCGGACATCCAACTAAGGACTGCTACGTCCTCAAGAACTACATCCAGCGCATGATCAATGCGAATGTCATCTCCGTCGACTACGAGGAGAAATCGGTCTCGGCCAACCTGGTGTCACTATAATTTGGCACCTTGCCGCCAACCACAACACAAGATGGTGTCTTCCCCATCCCAAAGGCGATAATGGAGGTGGTTAACCTACCACCTACTCGCGACAACGTGAGTGGACTCATCCCACTCACCACATCTCGGGGAGAGGTCTTATGGGTTCACACTGACCTCGTCTCCAAAGTCACTCAACCGGGGGTACGCTCTACCTCCAAAACTAAGGACAGGAAGATCAAGTCTTGCCGCATGGTCTCTTCCTCTGCGGAAGAGGCACTTCTTGTACAGATGCGTTCATATCAGAATGCCCAACCTGACAAAGCTGCCGTCGAGGTGGTGCCTCCTTGCACCGTCCCTGCTGCCCAGGAAGAGGGCCCATCCAGGCCTCCAGCAGCCAATAAACAGAAGCATGTAGAGGCCCGTTTTGACAAGCCTTTGCAAAAGGAGAATGCTTCGGGGCTAGCCAAGCCCCACAACTTCGACATACTGGCACAACTTGCCAGTACTCCTGCCCGCCTATCTTTGTTTGAGCTTCTTCGTCTTTCCAAGGACACTCGTGAAGCTCTCTTTGAAGCCTTGAAGGTATGCTGAATCCTTCATCAGTCAGGTCAAGCAGCCTGAGGATACCCCAACCACATGTGTGTACTGCCATTGTACGGATGAAGTTATCCCCAACATAACCTTCACCCAACAAGACATGCTGCTCAAGCACAACTGACACAATGGGCCACTATATTATACGGGGTATGTTGGTTCCGTCAATATGAAGCGAATTCAGATCGATCCAGGGTCTTCCCTCAGCATCATCCCTAAGACGTTCCTTTCAACAATGGAGATCCTGATGTACCAACTGGCGCCTTCCAATACTACAATCAGCGGTTTCAATGCTAGCAAAAGTGAACCGCTGGGTAAAATACGGTAACCTCCGAACCGAGGTGACTTGCTATGTCGTGGACGCTGACGTCAACTACAACCTCCTACTGGGTCATCCGTGGCTGCATGAGTACATGGTGGTGCCATCTACACTCCACCAATGTATAAAGTACGTGTCCACCAACGACATCATCCGGACAGAGTTCACGAATATTGACCCTTTCAAGGGGGTCGAAGCCTACTTCACTGATTCTATCCTGTACAAGTCGTCCGACGAAGGAGAAGCCAATGATGCTGACGATAAAGCAGAAACGGTAGCAGAGCCGGACATGGAGCCAGAGATGATTCCCGATGCTCCTTTGAAAATTTGACTCAAAGGGAAACCGCCTCAGATGCTGCCTCCCATGACCATCAAGCTACCTGGAAAAGTACCAACTTCTCTAGGTAGAACATTTACTGAAGCTCCCTTGAAGATACGGCTCAAGGGAAAGCCGCCTCAAACATCGGCTCCCTTTGTGGCAAAACTACAGGGGAAGGCACCAATCACTGAAGGCACAGTTGAGGCACCTCTGAAGGTGCGTCTTAAAGGCAAGCCTCCGCAATCATCCGTCTCATCCAAGCTGCCAGAGAAGGCCCACATAGCCCTCTCGGACCCCAAGGTCAAAGCTGCGATGGACTCTCCCGAACCAACCCCAGTACTCACAGATGAAGAGCTAGGGGAGTACATATCTGCTGATGTAGATACACCCTCTCTGGACAATATAATCCCGTGGGAAAAAATCTCATATTTCATCAATAATATAGTGTCTTTTAATTATTCTAGTCTTCCACATTGGAATGCCATGTATACATTAGATAACGCTCTACGGTAGTTGCAAACATAAATAACGACCGTCAATCATGTAAATCGAGTAGTCCCGTCCCAAGGAGTCTGTTTCGTAGTCCCACCGAAGAATCGAGACAAAGAATCCATCATCTTCGGCAAAGTCGAGCGTCATCAAGACCTCCCGCTACTTGAGCAAGAACCAGATACCGGCAGAATACAAGTCTATCGGTACACGGATAAGGCAAAGTACCTCATCCAAAAGATGGGTTATGATCTAAAAAGCAACAAAGGCCTGAACTACGGCAAGGGTCGATGTCTTCCTCTCCGGCTCCCAACACCTAAAGGAAAGCCGCAGGACTACTATCATCGAACTCGAGGGGGGGGTGGGCTATGTCACGCCATCGGCAACTCTAGAGAGTTCGGAGGCAGAAGAAGTAGAATATTCCTATTCGTCTGAAGCATCAACTTGGGATTCTGATACCAGTATCGGCTCAGTCTTCAAGAAGGTGCTATCATTCAATATGGCATCTGCACAATCTCAAGATGATAAAGGTGAAGACCAAATGTCAAAATTCTTCGAGGAAGAATCTTAGGCTCAACGCCTAGGAGCGCAATGGGAGTCTCATTTTGAATTACGCGAACCCCCTACTGAAGACGAAGTCGAGCAGATCAACCTTGAGGATGGATTTTCTTCCAAACCCATCTTTATCAGCAAGAGTCTAAAGGGACCAGACCAGGAATCTTTAGTCCGACTGGCTAAAGAATATATCGACGTCTTCGCTTGGAGCTACGAAGATATGCCAGGACTTGATCCCCAGATCGCAATGCATAGGCTTAACATCTTACCTGATGCCAAGCCTATAAAGCAGCAACAACGACATTTTTGTCCTGACGTCATAAACGCTATCGATCAAGAAGTGGACAAACTCTTGACCAGCGGGTTTATCCGTGAAGAACAACACCCGGATTGGGTGGCCAACGTCGTTCCTGTCACCAAAAAGAATAGGAAGATACGGGTCTGCATCAACTTCAGAGATCTCAATGCTGCTTGCCCGAAAGACGAATTCCCACTTCCGATCACCGACGTAATAATTGATAATACATGTGGTTTCGAACGCATGTCTTTCATGGACGGGTATTCGGGCTACAACCAAATCAAAATGCTCCCCGATGACGCAAAGCATACGTCATTCAGGACACCAAAAGGGGTTTTCTATTACACGGTGATGCCCTTTGGCTTAAAGAACGCTGGTACTATATACCAACGAGCTATGAATACCATCTTCCATCAACATCTACGTAAAACAGTTGAATGCTATGTTGAAGATATCGCTGTCAAGAGCCGTCTTAGAGGTGATCACCTACAAGACCTAAAGACAGTCTTCGATCTCATGAGAGCGCATCAACTCAAGATGAACCCCGCTAAATCCTTTCTTGGGATTTTTAGCGGAAAGTTCTTGGGCTTCATTATCACGACAAAAGGCATTCATGTCGATCTCGAGAAGACCAAAGCCATCCTTGACATGGACCCTCCAAGGAATCTCTAAGAACTTCGAGGCCTGCAAGGGCGTCTTGTATACATCCGAAGGTTTATAGCAAACCTTTCCGAAAAATTTCAACCCTTCACCCAGCTCATGAAGAAGGGAGTCTCCTACGTCTGGACAGAGGAATGCCAGAAAGCTTTCGATGATATCAAGGCTTACTTGACGAGCCCGCCAGTCCTGGTGGCACCCGTCGCAGGCAAACCATTTCTCTTCTACGTCCGTGCCATGGATCTTTTCCTCGGCGCTCTGCTGGCTCAGAACAGCGATGCAGGCTACGAACAAGCTATCTACTACCTCAGTAGGACGCTGATCGGGGCCGAACACCAGTACAATCCCATTGAAAAGGAGTGTTTGGCTTTGGTGTTCACCATCCAGAAGACTCGCCATTATGTCTCGGGCCAGACAATTCATGTCATCTCCCGAGTCAATCCGCTCAGGGTCCTCATGACGAAGCCAGGATCATTGAACTCCCGGCTAGCTACATGGGCGATCCTGTTGACGCTGTACAATATGGTGTTCGTCCCACAAAAAGCCGTCAAGGGTCAAGCTCTGGCCAAATTTTTAGTCGTGCACCCCATCCCAGAGTCCTCCAGACTCTATAAAGACATCCCGGATGAGGTCCAAGAATTAAACGTCACGAAAGAAAGCTCCATCTGGCGGATGTTTTTCAATGGCGCTTCAAGAACAGGCCCCAAAGACCAAATTATTGCCGGAGTGGGGGTAGTCTTAGTCTCCCCCGATCAGCTGGTCATCCAGCGTGCTTACTCCCTTTCGAAGCCGTGCTCCAACAATGTTGCCGAGTACAACGCTCTCATCATGGGACTCCAGCTGGCGTAACAGCTGGGGGTGGATCATCTAGAAGCCTACGGCGACTCAAAACTCGATGTTAACCAGATCAGAGGGCAACACGAAGTTCGCCATGAAGATCTGGTTCCTTACCATGAAGTTGTACTGAACATTATTTCAACTTTCACCAAGTTCTTCATAGAACACGTACCTCTGTTACAAAACCTGGAGGCTGACACTCTGGCTGGCCTCGCAGCCTCATTGGCAGCACCCCTCGGGACTCAATACTACATCACCGTAGTTGGTCAAGACTTGGTCTGTCCTAATATGCTCATAAATGGCCCATGCCATAACAACAAGTACTGGTGTTAATATCCGAGATTAGAGGTTTCCGTTCATCGACTTCACTGTCTACAGAATTCTTCCAGAAGATCTGAAAGAAGTCGTCTCAGTCAGGAGGCGTTTCCTTCGATTCTATTACGATATAGCTACTAAAATGTTGTACCGACGCTCCTACGATGGACTTCTCCTTTGTTGCCTGTCCAACGAAGAAGCAGCCGAAGCCTTTCGAGAAGCTCATGACGAAACTTGTGGGGCTCATCAACCTGGGCCTAAGTTGCAGGATCGACTGTGACACATGGGTTACTATTGGCCAACCATGACAGCTGACGCCGTCGACTATGCTAAAAAGTGCCATGCTTGCCAGCTTCATGCCGACTTCATCCATACACCATCTGAACTACTACATCCTACGGTCGCCTCCTGGCCCTTTGAATCTTGGGGCATGCATGGACATTGTGGGACCTATCACCCCTCCTTCATCGAGGGGACACCGCTTCATCCTAACTATCACTGACTACTTCTCCAAATGGGCAGAAACAGTTCCGCTGACAGAAGTAAAGAGCTCTAGGGTGATCAGCTTCTTCAAGCACCATGTCATCTATCGTTTTGGGGTACCTCGGAGGATTATCTATGATAACGGTCCTCAGTTCATCAGCCATATTTTTAGCAGATTCTGTGACAAGAACCACATTCAGAATGTGGCATCAACCGCCTACAATCCGACAGTAAACGGATTGGCTAAGCCTTTTAACAAGACAATCGTCAAGCTACTCAAAAAGGTCGTATCATCTAACAAATACGACTGGGACGAAAAGCTCGACGAATGTCTTTGGGCCTACCATACAACGGTACGAACCCCGACGGGCAACACCCCGTTCTCCTTAGTCTATGGGAGCGAAGTGATACTGCCTCTCGAGATCCAGATACCCTCACTCCGTGTAGTGATCACAAATCAACTAACAGAAGAAGACAATCAATATCGCCGTCTGCGAGAATTGGAGGCACTTGACGAAAAATGTCTTCTAGCTCAACAGCGCATCGAACTCTATCAAGCCCGTATATCACAGGCTTTCAACAAGAAGGTTAAGCAGAGGACTTTCCAAGTAGGTGTCCTGGTTCTGGCTGTCAGGAGGCCGATGGTGTTGACTCACAAAACACCAGAAAAGTTCGAGGCCAAATGGGAGGGACCTTCCATCATAGAGACGGTATACTCAAACGGTGCTTACCGCCTCGCCTGATCAAACGGGGACTTATTCATGATGTCCATCAACGACAAGTTCCTAAAGAAGTACTACTCTTGACATCTTCCAGATATGTACTTCCACCTCTACCTAGCAAGAGGGTCAGTGGACCTGATCATCAGAGCTCACATACACCTCCCTTTCACAAAAATCATATGCTTTCGGAACCCAGTTGTTCCATTACATTCTATCTCCAGTAGAAGGACAACCACGTCCACATTACCTCTGAGTTGCTCCTCTATGCCCTACAAAGCAAAATTTTATGCTCCATAAGACTACGCTACCCATCATGTTTACCACGTCCACATTACCTCTGAGTAAACATCCCGTACAGACAACCCCTGTGTTGCCGTACATCGATCGCAGAACTTCTATGTCTACATTATCTCTGAGTAGTTCTGCTTATCTCCCCAGAGTCACTCCTACCACGTCCATAACACCTCTGAGTAGGAAGATTCCGACATTTGAACCCCATATTTGCCACATCCATATTACCTCTGAGCAAACATGTCGGTTCTCTCAAACTTATTATCTGTACCTAACAACCAAGGTGTGCAGAAGATAATAGGTCCACACAAATCACAGGTTCATGACAACAAAAGATGAACACACCATAAAATTCTTTATTTTTCATCTAAAAAGTAAAGGATTACATCCCCAGCATATAACAAAAAAAAGACTACAAAAGCCTAGGCATCATTGGGATTGGCGGACAGCTCTTCGATCCGACATCTCAAGTCTGCAGTCCGGGTCTCTACAGTCGCCAGGACCCGACGTTCAGCTTCCTGCCGCATCATCTCCACAGCCTTGGAAGCAGTATCTTTCTCATGCTTGGCATCCAACTCCTGCCGTTGGTGAGTCAGAGAAAGAATATGGCGAATAACAACTGCCTCTTCCTCCTTGGACGAGTTGTGCTCAGCCTGGGCTCGCTCAAGATCTAACATAAGTTGGGCCCTCTGGTCTTCTAAGAGGCAAATACTGGCAGTAACCTCCGCTATACTCGCCTCCAATGAGGCCCGCAGCTCCACCTGCTCCTGTATGGATTGAGACAGTCTCTCTACTGCAGCCTCAGCAGCGGCCACCTCGCCATCCCAGATGGCCACCGTGGCCTGATAAGACGACTCAACCTCAGCTATCAACTTCTTCTGTTCTGCTTCTATCAGAGCAGAAAAGTCATTCCGCTAGATAATCTGCAGTTCAAAAAGACGCTGGTCGAGCTCAACCATCGACTCCTTCAGAATTACAGCCATGTGATCATGGCCATGGTACAAACATATCAAACCAATGGAAGAGAGCGCCATGGCTTTCGCCATCGTAAAACTCCTATTTACATTCAGCACCGTTGATACTTCCTTCTGTAGCATCTTGTACACTGCTTCAACAACAAACTGAATGTACTCATCTGCATCAGCCAGCACTTGAGGCATCATGGCAGGAGTTGTAGGAGGTACTGTGATAGACGACGGGCCTGAAGAAGACCCACCGGCTTCAATCTGTGAGGCTGAAACCTCGACATCAACGGACTCTCCCTCAACAGGGGCTTGAACTTTGCCACTGGCCCGAGGAGCCAAGAGAGCGGAAGGAGCCAAGAGGGGCGTCGATATCGTACCCCAAGTAGAAGGAACAACAGGGGATTCCAGCAAACCCTTATCCTTCTCAAGCTCGGAGGGACCACCGATATCAGGGGCTATCTCCTCCGTCTCCAACACGCTATCAGCAGGCCGTACGGGACCTTCCCCCTCTGGTAAAGCAGCGAGATCAGCACTTATTTCCTGACTCGGCTCCCCTGGAGTCAGGTACGGCAGACGAGTCTCATCTTCCTTACCGAATCCCTCTGTTGGGATAGAATCTGTTGCTACCTCCCGGTCGACAGCCACCTCAGCCTCCGCTGCTAAGTCTGGGGTAGGGCTCGGCAACGCTGTAGCCGACCTCCCCTCATCATGACAAGGAGGGGAATCAGCCCTCTCTTCTGTTTCAACCATGTCTGTTGCTCCTGTAACAGGCTCACTCATCTCTGGAGGAACGTCATCTGAAGAGGACGAACTCCACTCCCCTTCCTCATCTGGAAGCTCCGTATCTGCTGGGTCCTCAATGCCAGAGTCCCCCACGACGGCTTGCACCCTCCTGGGAACTGCTGCATCCTCAGCTTCCTTTCCAACATAATCTGGAGATACTAAAATCTCTGCAAGAACGACATTGTCAGGATTCTCTTCCACGGGAGAGGTTACAATCGGAGGAATGCGCTCGTCAGAAGAGCTCGCCACCTCCTTCGGTTTACTGACGCCCGATTTCGAAACCTGGGTTTTTTTCTTCAGCGATTCCTACAAAAAGAAAGCATATGTCACAAAAATGACAGAATGAGCCAGACTATGGGGGACGTCTTTACCTCAGCAGGAACTGATTCCATTGGCATTACAGGCGACACTCCCGTAGCTCCCACCTTTGGAGTCGTCGCTTTTCTCGACCTTTTTGGTGCAGACGAATCGGCTTCTGCATCAGCCCGCCTCTTTCCAGCTGGGGGATCTTCCCGAGTGCCTTCCGTTGACGCTGCAGCAGCAGCCCGATATCCTGCCAACTCTGATGGACGATATGACCGGGCCGTCGCCAACATGTTTTTCGTAGCCTCTAGCTGAGTTCCAACGATGAAACTAGTCTTCCTGTTATATTCAAGAGGCACAGTATTTATGGCATAATACAGCTTAACAGCCGAATACAGGATCTGCGGCCGAGGGTTGTGAACTAGTGTATTAAAACGAACCCCAGTGCACCCGACATTGTAATATTGCCAATCCCGGGCTCCATCCAGTAAACTTCCAGCAAACCCCAGACTGTTACTGGGGTTCCGTAACATTAGCAGGGTGTAACCAAACTGGCGAGCAAACTGGCTCGACAAATATGGCTCTAGATAACACTTATTCTGGTTGCGTTAGACCAAGTGGGAAGGCCGAATACTCTGCAACCAACGAAACCCCTATTTCGGCAGAGTGATCGCATCCTCACCGGAGTCTTCCAAATCTTGGTCAGCCTCAAAATCTTTGAAGATGGGACTGACCTTGACGATCTCCCACCCCTAAAGATAAGACAAAACTCTCCTACAGACGGGGATGCCGGTGTGCAGCCACTTCCTCTTATAGAAGCGGTGGATAAAGGCGTCACCTTCAGTGTGATCGTCTTCAGGACCCGGACTCATCACGTTCGGGTGATGCAGAATTAACCATCCTATCAGATAATAGAATGGTAGCTCATCTAGGGGAAAGTTTTCTTTTCTACCCCTCTCATGGGCCACATCGACAGCAAAATCTCTCAAACCCCGCAGCAGGTTACATACCATCGCGGGGAGGAGAGCCAAAGGGCGACCAAAAACCAGTTTCACTGCTGGAAAAATGAGGTTCCGGGTCACCCTCTCCACAGAGCCTGACCCACCTGAGAACACACAGTCCCAGAGCCACATCATCAAGTAGACAGTCAACACTGCCTTGGACGACATTCGGTGCACGCAATGCCAGAAACAACTATATACGTCCTCGCTACTCTAATTTGAACGAGGAACCTTCTCGCCTAATCGGCTCATTTTGGAGGTTACTTCCGCGGGCTTCAGTCCCTGCTGAGTCGTAAACCGAATGTTCGTAGAGTCCGCCAGGTCCTGCTTGAAGACATAATCCCTCCAAGTAGTCACATGAGGCTATGACTTGCCTTTGTCCTTCCGTTGCATCAGATAATGATGGCTCGCCACCTCCTTAAAAACAGCCATCATCTTCGGGTCCTTCTCTTCCAGAACAAGGATCTCTTCATTTGTTGGAAAATATTCCTCATACGGTTTCGAGCCCCAGGGAAGCTTGGACACCTCGTACATCTCATGGAGAGCCAATCCTAACTCCCCACCAGAGTAAAGAAAGTGCCAGTCTGGGTATTGAACATTTCCAGGAGTGTAAGGAACATATGCTTGTTGAGGTCTACGCCTGCCTGTGTGGCACGGATAGCGGCAGTCAGCCCAATCTCTTTAAGCTCAACCTTGCACTTCGACAAAACCCAAAGGGTCAGCTCGTCCCACTTTGGCACGTGGTGACACCAACCTTCAACCCTAAAACCATCTTTCGGATACATAACCTTCGATGTTAGCATCCAATTTGCAAAGGTCGAAGCACCAAAGGCAAAGGTGTCATTAGGGACATCACTATAAAGGCTTCTAGGGCGCAAAGTTCTGCAACTGAACGAGGTCCCGGCTCGCGAGGCGGCCAAGGTATCTCTTTGATTCGAAGTAACATCAATCGAAAGGGTACCCCCCCAGTGCCCCTCCTTGAGAAGGAGTAAGTTCCCATGGCATCCTTCTCTTGGAAGCCAAACGGTAAAAGGCCGTCAGCAGCAATTAACGTTCAAGCTGCCGCATGTACAGGACCATGCCCTTCGTAGAGAAGAACCAGTCCTCCTTGATCTTCAGTACCTTCGCCTCGGTGGAGGTCAAGTGGTCACCAAACAGAAAGGCAGGTTTCAAGAAAGTCACATCCTCGGACTCAGCAGATTTTAGTTTGCCGCTCTTCATCATACTCTAGAGAAAAACAGGCGACTGATCCCGGATTTGCAATATTCTCTCGGAAGGTTGATTCAGTAGGATAGCAGTCTTCGTAGGGTTAATAACCTCCTCATCGAAATCAACCCCCATTTGGCAAAGAGAAGCATCCAGAAGGACTTCATTCAGCAAAGGGATAGTCATCGACACTGACACAGCAAAGACAAAAGTCAAGCAACATAGAGACTTTAAGAAGATAAAGTATTGGGTGTGTCAAGCAGCCTGGCACAGCATGAGGGTCTAACCCTCACGCATCAGCATTGAAGCTTCGGCGCATCATCAGGGTCTAAACCCATGCGCGTCAGCAGTGAAGCTTCGGCGCATCATCAGGGTCTAAATCCATGCGCGTCAGCAGTGAAGCTTCGGCACATCATCAGGATTTAAACCCATGCGTGTCAGCAGTGAAGCTTCGACGCATCATCAGGGTGTAAACCCATGCGCGTCATCAGTAAAACATCGGCACATAATCAGGGCCTAAACCCATGCGCGTCGACAAAATAGCCTTAGCGCATCATCAGGACAGAAGTCCATACGCGTCAGCGATGAAGAGTTAGGGCACAGCAACATGATACAACTCATCCATGTGCTCCAGACTCGTCTAAAAAGTTGGGAGATCACACCCACCCGTCACCGCAGGTCGAACATCAGCCGGAGTCTCAATGGCGACGGGAGTGTCCTCCTCGACGAACTCCGCAGGCTCCTTCCCTTTGCCAGCACCACCGCGAGGAGTTTTGGGGGCCATCTCATAAAAGAAAAAGAAGTTAGGGTTTTTTGAAAGAATAACTCTAAAGAAAAAGAAAGCAAAAGAAAAGAAGAACTCTCTCTCTCTCCATCAAAACACCCATTTATAGGCTTGGACATACGCAAAAACTGATGAAAAGTGATGTCAGCCACCGCTTGGGGTTCTGCAAAATGATAACTACAAATAATCCAAAAAGATCATCATTAATCTTTTTTGATTACTTCGAAGCGTTATCATTTGCATTAACTGAGAGGAGCATGCACCCCATCACTGATGCGCGGAGTAATCATGCGCACGAACAGTCATGCACCCCGTTGAAGACACCACCATGCTTCTTATTCAAAGTATTCCAAAACTTGACAAAAAATTTTAAAAACTTTGAAGGGGGTCTTGTAGAAGCATGGAATTTCAGGGCGTATCTATGTGCCAGAATTCCTATACAATCAAATACTACTCAGAATATGCGCTAGGGAACTCAAACGAAGTACTTGGCACAGCAAGATAACAAAAGTATAGACAGCAAAAGAAGATTTTTATTTCATATAACAGACTATTACATGTCTAAAGAAAGGCTTTACAAAGGAGAACTTCTACAAAAAGAAAGATCCTAACACTATAGCCAGGCGCAGCAAACTGCCATGCACCTCCCACCAGGCGCATCATCAGTCAGGCGCATCACTTCAGCGTCTCAGTCAGGCGTGTCTCTTCAGCATCTCAGTCAGGCACAGCCTTCAGCGTTTCAGTCAGGCGTATCTCTTCAGCGTCTCAGTTATGCGCATCATTAAGTCTCAGCATATGTACCTTACTTCGACCCGATCAAATGCTTCGACTAATGAAGCATTTATTAAGAAAAACAGGAGTGGGCAATCAACCCTACCCTAGCTAGAGGAAGAGCTCTCCAAAGCCCAAGGAAGATGAGAGCATCGCAATTCTGAGGCTAAAGGAGCAGCTTTCAACACAACCAGAATGGGCAACACCCCACTCTTGCAGGAGGAAGAGCTCTCCAAGGCCCAAGGAAGATGGGAGCACCATAATTCTGATATGCGGCTCTTCCAGCATAACGGAGACAGGGCTCGAGCATTCCGATCTTTGGATGCAACAAGCACCTTCCGCCTGCCTCTGAAGCCCTCGACTTCGACTTTTGGATGTAACAGTCACCTCTATGAGCATGAACAAAGACAACCCATCGCATCTTCACCCTCGGGAGCATCTTGTCAACAGAATGTGCTTGAGCAAATAAAGTTCATTCAGGAAGACGTGAGAGAACGAGAAGCAAACTCTCTCCTTGCCACTATTTATAGGCCGGGAAAATCAAACCCATGTGCCAAGTGGCGGGCTCTCCGAATCCCGTGCAATAAATTTGTATTTATGGTGATGAACCTGACGCTTCGAATTCGGCCAAGTCAAAACGGCTATTTAAAGCACTTAAAGAACACAAAAGTCGGACCAATAAAGGCACGTCATGTAAAATGATTAACCGGTCAGACACCGCGTGTAACGCCCCAGTCCCAAATTACTTAGGACTAGGTACGTATACATGCCAGCTGCATACATACGAAGTATACTCCAATATATGGAAACTCGTATGTATACATAAGCTGTAAAATACAGTAGAACCATAATAACTAAATCTCATCCACTAGATAAATAAATGATATAACAGCAACTTTGAATTTATCATGTATACAATCGTTGGGCGAAGACAAATTCCACTACCAACAATCTCAAATAAAATGTACATGAAGTGATCGATAAAATAATGAGACGAACCAAGCGCAATCGTCTTCGAAAGAATGGAGAAGATCACGGCCTTGGCTAGAACACCTGTAAATTCACAGAAGCACACACCTAGAGAGATAACTAGGTCCTTAGAGGGATGTAACAAGATACACAAAGAACATGCCATAATAAACTGAATATATATAATATGTCACAAACCGAAATAAGTGACAAGACGATAATAAGGTAATCTAACCGTACTACAGTATTTATGCAGTTAAGAACAAACCTCCAACGCATGGACACTCTGGCTCAGTAGCAGTAATCTCAGGTATGGCCATCAGGATACCAGGGACCTCAAAGCATAACATTCATCGAATGTCAGAGGCCAGCAGTAAATCAGTATCAGGATCCAGGACCGTATCTCCCACGGAGATAATCGACAATAGGGAAGTGCATACTTGGCCCATACGTTAAGGAACTGTTTCTTCCACCCAATGCCTAACAGAGTCACATCCATGTCTCATAAACCTCTACTAACTGCTAAGTCTCCTAACATGCCTCTATTAGCAATTAGCCCTATCGCATGCGCATGGGAGATCAGCCCACACACAAGAACCTCTATATGCTACTCATCTCACATATCCTCGTGGTACAACTGTGTCAAGGTATATGCGATGCACTACAGACGGTAGTCTCTTAACTCTAAGTCCATATGCAGTCAAAGGATAATAACAAAGTATATCTAATATCACTGAGCAGACAGTAATCAAGAACGGTAAGAACTAGAAATAAATGAACAGTGATATGTAATAAAATGCAAACTAAATATAAATAGTATAATGGCAAGGTATCTTGCCTGAGGGTGGTGCGAGAAGCAGCAAAATCCAACAATCAGAATCGTCAACACGAAAGTCAAAATCCACAGGAAGCTCCGGATGCTGAAACAAACATCACGAACGAGTTTGGAATAAAAGATATGCCTAGGAAACGCCTGTCCAAAAGTTAAATTCTGGAACAGGGGCAAAATCATAATTTCAGGTCAAAACGATGCCCGCCGTTGGACCCGATTTGCACCGAAATGCGTGCCAATATCTACGGTCTCTAAAGTCGTCAAACTACATGTCCACATATTTTTTTGATGAGGCGAACCCAACGGTATGTCCAATTTTGGATTCGGTGGGCCGTGCACAAAATCGTCCGTTGAGTGGGATTGTGGGCCCGCCAAAATAGCGTCCCGATCAACGGTCTCAGAATCGGACCAAACTTGGCTCACAAGACCAAAAAAATATTTCGAGTCCAATGGCGCAAGTTTCATCGTGATATATACACCAAAAATCGATTTAAAATCCAAATACCATTTAAAGTCAACTATCCAATTATTTATTATATTTGAACTTATCTACATATATATAAATTCAATCCTTAATAAATCAACTCAACATAATAATAATATTAAATAGGAAAACATGTTTATTAAATCTCCACCAATTTGAAATAAAAGTTTAATATTATCTAACTATATATATAATGCATCTAAAATATATTTTTACATATATACACAAATTTAAATTGCCATAAAAGACAACGATAATAATATCACATAATATCAAATAATATAAACAATAATAAAATGCCTATTTAATTTTCACAAAATAACTTTAGTAATATTAAAATAATAAAAATTGTCCCAATGGGTGAACTCAAACTGTACACCCTCATCCGGGTCCAGAAATTTTAAAATTTTGTAAAATATTATTTTATTAATAAAATGTAGATTTTTGTACCCGAAGTCAATAAATATTCAACAAGTTCTAAAAATAATTTAAAAATATTTGTACATATACAAAATATTCCTATATGGCCACCTTAGTTACCCCACATGCTCACATGGGCTTAAAATTTGTTTGGGCCCTGTTCGGGCTGAATTTGCCAAACCGGGTCATCAAAATAAATAAATAAATAAAATCATAAATTGTATAAATTTATTTTTAAGTCTAATAAAATAATAAAAAAAATAATTAAGAATAGGGGTTTTACATCCTACCCAACTTACAAAAATTTCGTCCTCAAAATTTAGGATTAATAGGATAGATAGGGTTGAGGGATAGGAAGAGTTCGTCAAAACTAAAATACAATTAAATTTTGGAGGAGGCGATAAAACGGCGTTCAACATAACCATGGATTAGAAAATTTGGGGAGTTGATATATACAAAAATATATCATGGTTATGGAGTTGAATAAGAGTTGCTAGTGATGGTAACAAAATTTAATAATCCAGTTTAGGAAATAGTAAGGATTTGAGTAGACCAAAGAGAATAAATTAGACGTTTAAGAGATGTGATTCCTTAAGGGAGAACTGGATATTAATCGTCTTGGTCGAGGGTTTGATTAAGTGATGATTAGAATCACTCTCGAGTGCTCAAGAATAATTGGGAGGGCACGATAACAATTCTAGGGTTGAGGAATAAGGAGTAGTTAAGGGCGAGGATATAGCCACATGAGTCGGTCGGTGGCTATCTACATTTGTATATAATTAACCGATTGGGCAACCAAAGATGATACCTTGAGTCTATCTTAGCAAGTACAGTGCCTTGTCTTTCCAAAATAAGTAAAAAGATAAGAACAACAATGATTTCAAAGACGGTGTTATATATTGAGTACGAATTGCGGGGTTCATAGGCGGCAAAAATAATTCAAAAGAGAATTGCCAAGGCTGTCGCGGAAGAGACCCTAAGGCAAGTTTACTATGTCTCCATCCACGTAGAATAATATGTGATAGGCGAACCAAAGTGCAATAGGTTGATCAGACCATCATGCACCAATTCTGATTAGACAATATGTTAGTGGGTGCACCCAATAAAATATGTCATGATCAAGCTTGATAACGAAATAAGCTTGCAAAACTGAAGCTACATTAGCAGCATGAGATAGTCAAAATATGAGCAAGGGAGGTACTGATGAAGGAATTTTAAATAGTCCAAGATCTTTTAAAATCAAGGCTCGCCCGAAGTTTGGGCCTATACAGTTGTCCCAGTGTTTCTTCATTTATGGCTTGGTAGACTAGATAAGGTAGGGTCCTCTGAATTTATAGTCTAAGTGAACTTACCAATATGGTTCACAAGGAAAAAGGTTTGTTAGGTGGTGATGTATTCTACCCAACTTACAAGAGTTAAGCTAGTAGTATGATGGGACAATGGGTCAAGCAATCGAGATAAAGCACAAATTTAAGCATTTACGGAATTAAGTAGAACAAAATCACATATCGGTCGAAGAATTAAGTCGAGGTTGAATCCCTATCCGTGGTCGAAAATATATATCGGTATCATGGTAAAGATTATAGTTTGGCCATTTTGACCATAAGGTCATATCAAGAAATAGAGTACAAGGAGACGTGTTTTGGTGGGACATGATATATCTACATGAAGGTGGGCTTGTCTAGGCCTTACATATGGAATTTGTTGGAAGAAAAAGTCTAGTATTGTACTCCAAATATCTAAGTCACGGTAAGGGATGCCAACAGATCTAAAATAGAAAGTGGGAGTTCACGAGATGATAATTAATGCACAAAATAAAGAAGATCAAGTTAAAGCATGAAATAAAATTAATTAAAGAATCCATAAAAATAATTTAGGAACACAATTTCGGAGAGAAGATAGTCTCCTAGATGGATACAGTTAAGGAGCCGTTAACTCATTATTCAAATTGCAAATGGGTTAGAAGGTCGCAATTAAAAGATCTAGAATTGAAGGAAGGTTGAGTAAGTCAAGGTAGAAATACAATCACATAGCTTGGTAGATGACTAACAATACTGGTGTATATACTACTATCATGGTCATGAGTGACATGGCAATTAGGGAGGAATACTCAGTAGGGTTATCTTGGGGCCTACCATTAAAATTTTCAACTCGAGTTTCCTCCAAAAAGTTTCAAAAATAAACTTTCAAAAATAAACCACCAAAATTCGTATTCACTCCAAGCCGTTCAAATTCATCATAAAAATTTAAATCACTCTCATAAATCTCAAAGCAAAATTTTATCACGTTACTTCTAACATTTTCCAAAATTTACGTTTAAATTCAACTACTTAACTCAAAGAGTTCATAATTTACGAATCCATAAAAATTTTATAATCAATCAAAAATTTAACACTCTAAGATTTTCAAATAACTCATAATAAAACTCTTAGCATATTAAAAGCAATCTCAAAAAATTAAGCTCAATGCTCTCATAAATTTTAACTTCTATTCATGCTAAGTTATTCCAAGAAAATTACAACTTTTAAATGGTAACTTCCTTTAATCCATCAAAATAACTTTCCATCACATCCTTCGGAATTCTCCCAAAAATTTTAATATTAGCAATCTCACATTAAACTAAATTTTTAATTAATCTTATCAGTCAAAATTTTTTTTTTACCAAAAATCTAAATAGATTTGAAATCCTCAATCATAGGACACCATTTTAAATAAAAATTTCTAAAAAATTGTTTTCATAACTTTTAGATATTTTAAACCAAAATTTACCATCATTACTTCCACTTAAAATTCAAAATTTACTAAACACGAAAATCGCAAGTTGTACAACTCAAATTTAAATAATTTATACTGCCACATTTAAAATCTATGATCATTTTCAAACCAAATTTATAACCGTTCAAAGGTGTATAACCATAATCCAATAAATCATAAACATCAAAACTCAAAACCAAATAAATTTTATATTTGTTCAAAGATGTATATCTACCACCCAAAAATTTATAAATATCACAACTCGAACAGCAAATAAATTTTATACTTGTTCAAAGATGTATAGCTATAACCCAATAAATCATAAATATCAAATCTCAAAAAGCCAATCAATGGTATAAAGATTCTAGCTATTTATATTTTTTTTCTCTCCTTCCTACAGTATCAATCCTATGGTGTTTACTATTTAGAAATCTCAAGATAAAAACTTTCCTTGGTAATACCCTACTTTACAAATTACTAATCATTAAATCACACAAAAAAAACTTTTTAACTCAATTAGCGTCTAGAATGTATTTCAATTGCCAATATAACCATTCTAGCCATATGTGTGACCTATGAGCATATAATAGGGTAGTCATCTTCCTAGTTGATACTAAGCATGAAAATAAGAATCGACGGTAGAAAGGAATCAAGCAAGATGCAATTCAAGGGAGTCGAACGAGAATTCGGAATTTGAAGCCAATGGAAGAGGTCAAGCTGTATGGATGAGATTCCTAAATTCTAATCCTATGTTGCAGGCTCACATCGGTACAATTACGTAACCGAAGTGACAAACTCGACCTGCCACTACAACAAATAGGGCATACAATAGCAGTTTATCTATAGCGTTCAAGCCTCCCTGCTATAGAATGTCATCATCAATAGCGTTCCTTCCGCAGAGCTATTAAAATAGAATACAATAGCAGTTTATCTATAGCATTCGAGCCTCCCCGCTATTATAATATAATCATCCATAGCGTTCATATTGAAGTGCTATTAAACGTTCATACAATAGCAGTTTATCTATAGCGTTGAAGCCTCTCTGCAATTAGAATGTCATTATCAATAGCGTTCATTATGCAGTGCTGTTAACAGAACTTTATATAGCGTGTTATGAACGCTGTTAAAGGTATAGTTTTTTTTGAACGTTGCTATGCCCGTATGTCTAGGGGTGAGCATTATTCGGTTTTTGGACCGAAGTCCGAAACGAACCTAACCGAATAAGATATTCGATCGGTTTGGTTTAAAAAAAAATTCGGTTCGGTTTCGGTTTCGAAAATACTAAAATTTCTTATTCGATTTCGGTTTCGGTATTGGGATTCGGTTTCGGTTTAAAACCGAAAACCAAATAAGATTTATGTAATTTATAAATATCCCAATTCTATGTATATTTAGTAACTAAAAATGTATACATTTGAAAGCAACAATTCTATGTATATATTTTGAAGTCCTACTTTGGATATATTTTTGACATATAATAAAAATGTGTACAAACTTATAATTTCTTTAATATAATTAAAATATGATTTCTATCTATTCGGTTCAATCGAATAAACCAAATAATCGAATAGTTTATTCGGTTGGGTTCGGTTTCGGTTCCGGTTTTGGCTAATTTCGGTTCGGTTTCGGTTTTGGAGTTTTAAAATTTTGGTTTATTCGGTTTTGACTATTTCGTTTCGGTTGAAACCAAATTAATCGAAAATAAAAGGGTCATAAAATGTTCCAAAAATCTCAAATCATCCCACTTTCTTTTTTCACTTCCCCACTCTCTTTTTTCATTTCTCCCGAGCCCTAATAAAAGACTCCTCACTCTCTCTCTCTACAAGTCTCGTTTTTTGGTTCCCCTCTCCCCTTCTTCTCATTCTCCTCCTACTGCTCCTCCTCCTCCTCCTCCTCCTTCTCCTCCTCATCTACTTGTATTGCTGCGGATGATAATGGTCGAATAGGTTGTTATAACTAGGTTTAGGGTTAGGGTTTGTTAGGATCTTAGGATTTAGGGTTTTCCTATTCTTCCTCATATAAACGTTGGGGCCCCCTGTATGGCTCATTTCGGCTGGTAAGCATCGTCGTGCCCTCAACTTTGGTGGCTCCGTCCGCCGTCACGGTCGCCGTCTGGAATGGATCCCTCCATTGCCGGTGTCTAGAATGGATCCAGCTTGAATCACGTCCATATATCACTACAAAAAAGTAGACTTTTGGGACGACACTATTTGGAACGCTAGTCTGAAACATCCTAAAAATTTAGTTTTAGGGACGACTATTTTTTTGGTAACAAAAAATAGTATTGTTTGGGACATATTGAAAAATAGATCTCTTATTTGGAACTATTAAAATTTTATGTCTCAAATAAATTATAAGACCGTCCCAAATAATCTCGACGGAAATACCAAATCACTACAAAACAAAATGACCAAAAAAAAAGCTCTGAACAAAATTTCATTTCCCTCCAATAGTTCCCTCCTCTATTTCACTGGTTCTCCTGCCTCCCTCCCAAATCATCTCTTCTCATTCTATTGGCATATTCTCTCTCCTCAAATTATAACTCATCCTCCCACATCCCTAAACCCTCATCCTAGAAACCCCATCCCGTTCCTCACCCTCTGAAACCCTAGATCAACTCCCACCCTTACTCCTACCGGAAACCCTAGATAAGCCCCTCGCTTTCATCGACACCCACGACGGCACCGACCGTGGCGCCTCTGGAGGCAACGAGGATGCCACCAGTTCCAACTGTCACCACCGCTCTAGCCTTATTCTTGTTCTCTATTTGATTTAATAAGAAGGTATGACGGTCTCTATCGCCACTTCCGACGCAGGGAGGCACCTCCTTATGATTGTTGTAAAGGAAGGCACGATGGTCGAAGCCGCTTTCTTGTGCCCCATTTGATTTAGTAGCAAGGGAATTTGGTTTGAAGAAGTCTGAGGTGCACGGACGCGGTCGTGCTCGTGGACGTGAGCATGAGCGAGTGGCACGGTATGTGTTTGTGGTAATTCCTCACCTAACCCTTGCTTCAAAAAGATGAAGATGGCCTATATATATTCATATTTTAACTGTATTGGTTGTTAACCATTCATGGTTCTCTTCCTATTGCTGCTAAGCCACATGATGCATAAGTGCAACCAAGACAACGAGACGTGCTTGGTGTTTATCTACTTTAATTTCTCCATAGATGACATTGTGAAAATACCATTCTTCATTCATGGTTAGGGTAGAAATTCATTTCTATCGCATATCAGGCAAGAGTTTACCATTTGTTGTCACTTTTTAGCTCTTTCTCTATAGATAAATTTGAAAACTTAGATTGTCATTCATGAGAGATATATGAGATATATGAAAGTACCAAACTTTTTATTTTCTTTTTAGATCAGTGGATTTACATGGTTACATGGGTTATTGTAAAAATGTTTAACACAAAAAATAATTAGTTACATGCCATTGTACATACACCATTCTCTGTGATGGTTTGCATCATAATTTATTATAGCATATATCACAGAAAAGACTGTCAGCTTTTGTCGCTTTATTGGCATCATCTTTTTTCTATTACCTAACTAAAAGATAGGATAAGAGATATGTGCATTTGTTAGAAGCTCAAGGTTGCAAATAGGATGAATAGGCTGAGATTGTTTGAACATGTGCAAAGAGGAATGATATACGCTCTGGTTAGCAGCGATAGGATTTTAGTTAACTAGAACTAAGGAGTAGGTTTAGACATAAAGAAACTTTAGTTAATGCTCTAAAGGATATGACATTTGCTAATGTTAGAGTCACAGCAGGAGGAAGAGAGTCATCCTCAATGGCATCAACTCTCACTATGTTTCTTTATATGTTTTCAGTGTTGTAGAGAACAAATTCCCGGCTAGAGGAACGCCCTCATTCCTACCGATCTCAGCATCGCCATCCCGATGGAACCTAAGCTGGTATCGATGAGTATCCTCCATGGCCACGACATGTTTGATGAAATGCATGTTTAATTTGATAAAATACCAAGGACCTTAATTTGATGCAGTTCCTCCAGTGTGCCTGCTACTAGGAATACCGGCAGCACCCGTTGATCGTACGGGTCACCCATCCGTACCGACTCGATAAGGCATGCCGCCTTTGCTACAAGGCCAAGCAAGTCTGTTGTCTTCTCAACCCTAACCTACCATTCAATGTAGCGAGCAGGTTGCGGCTATGTCTGGTGATGCTAGACGTGCCCTGGAAATATGTCGGCGTGCTGCAGAGATTGCAGATTATCGACTTAAGCAATTACCACAGTCCTCCAAGTCGTTAAGCTCATCTAGTTCCTCTACAGGTATATGTAGGATCATTTGTGGAGTCAATTCCTACAAATCATCTAGGATAGCTGTTAACCTATGTTAGCTAGGAGTTCATTTTGTAACTTGATCAAGATTAATGATTTCACATGATAGTTAATACCTTATCTTTAATGAAATTGTTAGCAGTTGCTTTGAGCAATTTGTCTATTGAGTTATGCTGCTATTTTAAAGTATTCTTTTGCAGAGTGATATATGATAGTACCTAAAGATTTCTGTATCTAGGAAGCTAATCTGCTATGCTACAAAGTTTTATTAGTAGTCTGGGGGTATATAGCTAAGTGGATGTCCTACTTTTGTGCTTGCTTCTCAGGAAAATGTCTTGTTGGTATGACCGACATTGAAGCTGCAATACAGGAAGTGTTTCAGTCTCCACATATACAAGTGAGTTGTTGAATCTCTTTTTCAGAGTAAGAGAGTACAGTTCCAGGTTCCACAGCGGACTGTGGGAACTGAAGTTGGACTAGTATGACTACTTCAAAATCTTGATCATTCTTTCTATTGCCTCATATCCAGAGAAATCTTAGTTTGTTTCCTCGCTACAGATAATGAGAACGTGTTCATGGCTGGGCAAAATTTTGTTAGTGGCTATGGTGCATGAACGCTACCGAAGTGGACTGGGAGAAATAACTTTTGAAAAGGTGGCTTTATAATTTAACAGATATATGTTGTGTCACAATCAGTATTTCAATGCAAGATACAACAAATACTCTTACGAACTAGTTGTTATTTCTGGATAGTACTGACTATCTAAGCGTCTACATGCTACTTGAGTGTATAGGTTTCGGTTTTTTTGGATTATAGTAACTAGCATATATTCACGTGCCTTACACGTATTTTAACATTCTTTTAATCAACTTAGGAAGATTTTTTAGGAAGACCAAAGGATAGTCTTCATAATTACTAAGTTGTTCTTATTAAAATTAATGAACCATTTTTAAGTAGTATAGACATGTAAGGATATTTTCGGAATTCAAAAGTTTCACCATCAAGTTTTCCTATTATATAGTAGAATAGATTACATTTTGTTAGGCAAAAAGTGCAGTAATGCTAATTCATGCCACATATGTCTTCCATGTGTAACTCTTGGACTGCTGAATGAAGTTCGGTGGTTGTTCATTTACACCTGCCACTCCATTTACAATGATGTTGTTGTTTTGGTGGTTTTGAATCTGATATCTAGTTATCTGCTTTCTTTAGTCTCAAGATTGCATTTTCAGATTTTCTTCATGAGCACCATTCCTCCATTGAAGTTTAGTTTACTTGTTCTAATTACTCATTTGCTCTATGACCTATCTTCTGATCTACGAGATGGATGTTGCTCATTTTTTCTGTTACTATTTTGTTCATGAATGTAATACCAGTTTACATAAATGTATATTGTCTCTAATTATTTTCCTTATAAATGTAGTACTTAATGAATAGTGACTAGTTTCCGAATTAAAAATAACTTTTATTATAATTATTAGCCCAATGCTCTGATATCTGCTTCCAGTTCTGATACTGTTCAGGGCTTTCTTTTAATTTTTTTTTGCAGTTGGCAACAACTGTTTTCTCTCTGTGCTCGAACAATAGGGAACCCTTACCTGGATGGGATAGCCTTTTGAAAGTTGGGTAAGTAGTTAAATATCTGTCTATAAATTTATATTCATTCTCCTCTAGGGATAAATTTCCCGATAACTTGCTTGTAGATTTTTAATTAGCACTAGCTGCACTACTCCATATATTCAATTATTGATTGATATAGTTAAACCTTTACAAAGAGCGTCTGTTAACGAGGAAAGCGAACAAAATAATGATAAGTGATGAGATTGCACACTGTATTGAACAATAATGATAAAACGAACAACAAATGTATTGAAATTTGAAACTAATCCGTTAGTTTAATCTAGATTTTTTTTAAAAAAATAATCTCATTTGACATCTATGTACCAGGAATCCTGATATGGGTACTGACTCAGGGACATACAAATAGAGTTTGGGAACTACATGCTTTTTGGTTTATATCAATATAGGTTGACGGGGATGGAAAGTACTGTTGTTGTATGACAGCCTTTGAAGGACAAAAAGAATGCACTGGAAGCTTATGTCTATGAAGTTCGCAACAAGGTAAAGCCAAGTACATTTGACTTCTTTGTTAAAAAGTTTTATTTCTGATATGATGGCTGAAATGATATGTGGTTTTAGCTTTTTGAGAGGTACCGAAGCTTTGCATCTGAATCTGAAAAGGAAGACATAACTGTGAACCTACAAGAAACTGAAAAATGGCTTTATGATGAAAAACTGAATCGATATACACGAGCAAACTGGAGGACTTGAAGAAGGTATATAATGCATGTTGCTCTTTATTTATTTGCAGGGTTTTATTTATGTACATAAACTTAATAAATTATCGTTGCCAGTCCACAATTCCATCATCCACATAACACCACTATACATACATGACCGATCTTAGCCAATATAAAACCCTAGTTTTTTGTGTGCGTCTTGGTGCAGAAATAGGCAAGCTGAATGGAAATGAGAACCTAAGGGAGAGTGGTAAGAGTAATTATTGAACAAGATGAGCGGCAATCTCAGTGTGCTTCTTATGGAAAACAATGATCATCACCTCAGTGTGCTATGGCACTCTGGTCATTATTAGGAATGGGAGATGTGACACATAAGATGGATACCTAAAAACAAAGTAGTCAAAATTAAATTATATCTCAGGAAGTCCAAACATTTTTGCATTATACTTGGTGCTGGAGCAAGCATAATGCAAATATCCTTTCTTATGTATGGAAGAGAGTGGAATCACATAGGAAGATTTGATGTCTACAGTAGAGCAACATTTTCTGCATCTGGACTCAGATGTAACCTAATTTAAGTTAATTGCTTTCTAGGGCTTGATTTTACCTTGAATTAGGCATAATACTTTTGGGTATGTTTGGCTTGGTTATGTATCTTTTTGGATCTTAGACATACATTGAATACATGATCCATAAAACTAACTTTAGTAAGGTATGCTTGACAAAAGAACCTATGGTTATGCGAAACTATATAAATATATTTTTGGGTGTTATACATACAGTTGAAAACTGCAAGACCTTGTGGATTAATGTTTAAGAGTTTAATCATTTTACTACATTGGTCATTCATATTTTTCTTCTCATTAGAAGTTTATAGATATGTTAAATTCTCTACATAGTATTCTTTTTCATTTCATTGATGACCCCTTAACAAATCTTGCATTACTTGGATGCCAATAGCTCATAGATCCCATTGAAAACCAATACCGAGATGAAGAAGTCAGTGTGCAGGTAACCAGAGAGGTGTTGAAGTGCATAATTGACCATAGAATGTCTGTGAAGGCAGTGGCAACGTATGAACGAGATGCCGTAAGAGTGATGATGTCCTGCCTTGCTTTGAAACTGGAATTCCTTTGTTACTGCAGCGCCTTCGACAACTTCCAGATGCAGACAATATGAACAGTAATGTCCTTTTAATATAGAATGTGGCATCTTCTTGTTAACTTTTTTTAAATGAATTTGTCACCGTGCCTTCTTTCTTCAGGTTACTATCATAAAATTAGAATTAATTGATCTAGATATCTAATTATACTAAGTTGGTTGAAGCTTAATGTTTTCTTTATTGTCTTAGGTTTAATAAACAAATCGAGAATCTCTCTACTCTACTAAGGAAGCTTCAGGTATAATTTTTTTATTTCCTTGAAGTTCTATATATATGTCTACAACATTTTATAAAGATATCAAAGCTTGTTACCATTGTTATGAACTAAATTGTCTTGTTTAGTTATTTCTATTGTATGTTGTACGACAATCTGAAAAACGGGGTGGGATTAGAGGAGGCGGTGCCGGAGCAACTAAATCAAAATTAGTTGTTCAAGATAAGCATTCTCAAACAGTAGTTTGACTGGAAAACAAAAGTGCTACCTTTACAGAGGTACAGGTGACAAAACAATCCCCGAGTAAATAAGTTGATATTTAGAAGCTATGTCAATTGCAAGACAAGTAATGAATGTAAATAAGGAATTATAAGGTAATTCAATTAGTAGGTGTTCTCATATCAATTTTGGTACCTTATTTGGAAATTCCCATGTTAAAATAATTGTATACTCTTTAATTATTCTGATTACTTTCCAACTTGTGGTGAAAGTATATAGAGAAATATATTTTGAACAAATGAAAAGGGATATTTTATATTTTTTGTTTTATTTTCTGTTTGATGTGATACACTGTTTAATCAACTAGTTTCAATATTGTTCCATCTTCATTTTTTGATTGAAGATATTTAATGGACTGAACCTGTCTTATATTTGTGTAGGTTGGGTGAAGTAAGAGAATGCTTTTTGAGGAGCTTTGGTTGTGGATAGTCTCGAAGGATTCGAGCTAAATTTTGGATACGCAACATTTTGGGTATATGTATGGAAACAATTAAACGCTGACTACGTACGCTATTAATGTTAAAATTTTGGACATGTTTGGTACCACTTCGTTGTTCTACATGGCATATATGTATGAAAACAATTTTTGGACATATGTTTGGATATATTTTTGGATATATGTTTGGTACTACTTCGTGTATATATGCAATAGATATCTGTGGCATTTTGTATATTTGCAATATTTTGATGTGCTGCAATACCATATCTGATGTGTTGATACTAATGTGCTGCAATACTATTGTGCTGCATTCTGCATTCTGCAAATATATAAATTACACTAATGCATTCTGCAATAGCATTCTGACATGCTATTACAGCACATATAATAGCGCGAAAGAAACGCTATGAAAATGAATATAACGTTGTTAAGAAACTATAGCGCTCGTAAATGCTATGTAAACTCTATAGCGTTCGGCACTGCTATAATCAGACTATAGCGTTCATGTATGCTATAATAAATCCATAGCGTTCATCTATGCTATTACAATAATATAGCGTTCATAAATGCTATAACATTTGTATAGCGTTCCAAAATGCAATAAATGGCCTATAGCGTTCCTAAATGCTATAAACTCACTATAGCGTCATTGAATGCTATAGACCATCAATAGCGTTCATGAACGCTATAACTTTATAGCGTTCCTGTACATGGGGCAATTATAGCGGGGGCATTTACAGCGGACGGAATACGCTATAATACGCATTCTACAGCGTTCCGCGCACGCTATCGTATCCCATATCTGTTGTAGTGTGCATGGGCCACCACAAAAACATGTAACACCCCCGTCCCAAAATACTTAGGACTAGGTACGTATCCATGCCAGCTGTATACATACGAAGTATACTCCAATATATGGAAACTCGTATGTATACATAAGCTGTAAAATGCAGTAGAACCATAATAACTAAATCTCATCCACTAGATAAATAAATAATATAACAGCAACTTTAAATTTCTCATGTATACAATCGTTGGGCGGAGACAAAGTCCATTACCAACTATCTCAAATAAAATGTACAAGAAGTGATCGATAAAATAATGAGACGAACCAAGCGCAATCGTCTTCGAAAGAATGGAGAAGATCACAGCCTTGGCTAGAACACCTGCAAATTCACAGAAGCACACACCTGGAGAGATAACCAGGTCCTCAGAGGGACGTAACAAGATACACAAAGAATATGCCATAATAAACTGAATATATAATATGTCACAAACCGAAATAAGTGACAAGACGACAATAAGGTAATCTAACCGTACTACAGTGTTTATTCAGTTAAGAACAGACCTCCAACGCATGGGCACTCAGGCTCAGTAGTAGTAATCTTAGGTATGGCCCATCAGGATACCAGGGACCTCAAAGCATAACATTCATCGAATGTCAGAGGCCAGCAGTAAATCAGTATCAGGATCCAGGACCGTATCTCCCGCGGAGATAACCGGCAATAGGGAAGTGCATATTTGGCCCATACGTTAAGGAACTGTTCCTCCCATCCAATGCCTAACAGAGTCACATCCATGTCTCATAAACCTCTACTAACTGCTAAGTCTCCTAACATGCCACTATTAGCAATTAGCCCTATCGCATGCGCATGGGGGATCAGCCCACACACAAGAACCTCTACATGCTACTCATCTCACACATCCTCGTGGTATAACTGTGTCAAGGTATATGCGATACACTACAGACGGTAGTCTCTTAACTCTAAGTCCATATGCAGTCAAAGGATAATAACAAAGTATATCTAATATCACTGAGCAGACAGTAATCAAGAATGGTAAGAACTAGAAATAAATGAACAGTAACATGTAATAAAATGCAAACTAAATATAAACAGTATAATGGCAAGGTATCTTGCCTGAGGGTGATACGAGAAGCAGCAAAATCCAACAATCAGAATCGTCAACACGAAAGTCAAAATCCACAAGAAGCTCCGGATGCTGAAACAAACATTACAAACAAGTTTGGAATAGAAGATAGGCCTAGGAAATGCCTGTCCAAAAGTTAAATTCTGGAACAGGGGCAAAATCGTAATTTTAGGTCAAAACGATGTCCACCGTTGGACCTGCTTTGCACCGAATTGCGTGCCAATATCTACGGTCTCTAAAGTCGTCAAACTATATGTCTACAGATTTTTTTTGATGAGGTGAACCCAACGGTATGTCCAATTTTGGATTCCGGTGGGCCGTGCACAAAATCGTCCGTTGAGTGGGAATGTAGGCCCGCCAAAATAGCGTCCCGATCAACGGTCTAAGAATCAGACCAAACTTGGCTTACAAGACCAGAAAAATATTTCCAGTCCAATGGCGCAAGTTTCATCACGATATGATGAGCGTGCACAAAGTTGCGACTTAATTTACAAAGGGTCGATACGGGGGTATCTCGACGGATACGCATTGATTTCGTCGCGCACATGCAACAAAATCGGGTTCCGTCAGTTTTCACACGTCGACAACATCCATACGCGCCTTTCGATGCGTATAGTGCGCGACCATGTCGCCCGGTTTGTCGGGCGCACGCCGTATCGGGTGTTTTTTTACTTTTTGAAAACAGAATTTACAATTTTTCGTGAAACTTTAACAACGTGTAACTTTTTACACACTAGATGAAAAGTGAATCCAGAAGGTGCGTTACAATCTCAGTTATGTTGTCTTTGACTGCCTTCAATTAGTTTCTACAAAATCATATTGTACCGAACAAAATTGGCCGACAAGTTGGTGTTTCAAAATAGTTTTTAATATTCCAGAAAAAGTAGTTTTTCTCCAACTTCGCCTCGATTTTTCGAGCAAGTTAGATGGCCATGTCGAAATCCACTGGGGGATCTCGAAGAGGGTCATGGGCTTTCTACCCGAATTTACGGAATCAAAACGAACAAGAACTGAGAGAGAATCGCACGGTAAAGTTAGATACCTTTATTTTAATTTCTGTCGATGTTGTTGTCATTGTTGTCTCCGTTGCCGTTGTCGCGGGGTGCTGCTGTGTTCGCGGACAGCACGCCGGAGGAGGGTAGGAGGAAGGAGAAGATTGGGTTAGGGGTTTACGTTTTCTTTTTAGCACACACACAAACACACACACACACACAACACAAATATATATATATATA
>JANAVB010036432.1:0-105591 GCA_029216955.1 Iris pallida | reverse complement strand
CGAAATAGCATGTCGTATTCAATAGTTATTTGATATCCTTCGACTCATGCATTCGATGCACGCCTCGATTCAGTATTTTCATGTTCTACGCCTTAGTGTTCAATGTTCTCCTACTCGTGCATTTCATGCACGTTTCAACATGATCTTTCCATGTGCTAGACTTTGTTCATTCCCTTCGACTCGTGCACTGCGGCACACCTCGATAGAGTATTTAATATTCTATAACTCGTGCACTGAAGCACTCGTACCGATGTAGTATTTTGATGTTCTAGCCCTCTAATTCATGCACGGAGGCACGAACGACTCATGCAATAAGACACACATCGATATTGTTATCCCATGTTCTTATGGCTTGCAAATCGAGGCGCTCGTCGATACGGTATTTAGATGTTCATTGACGACTCGTACATTTGATGTATGTTTCAATTCAATTATTCTATCTTTGTATTCGACACGCATTACGATTTTTCTATTTCGAGCCACGCCCGTGGACTTGATAGGTCAACTTAGCATTCATCTGTACATTTTACTTAGGCATGATGGAGTAGGATAGAAGGGTGGGTCAAAGTCCTCCCAACTTATGCCGATAGGACTTGTCATTTCGCCAATCGATGGGACTCGATTTTATAACTTTGTTTCATGACCAACTCTTCTGACTTACCCATTCGAGTACTTCATGCGCCGATAATCTACTCGACTAATTCGGCCTACCGTGCCCTTGTCTTACTCCGTTGTGAGGCAATACTTTGGTTTTGTGGACTCCATTACAAATGAGGCAAAATTTGGACCTCTTATAATTCAGCATAAAAGCTTAGCTTGCACACGAAACCAACTAAAATTAATACTTGTCCGAATCAGACTTATGCTTTGCATAGATTCGATTTATTGGGCGTCGAACCGACTCAAGGATTTCTCTTACGGGCCAACGTAACTCTTGTATTGATTTGCATCGATACTTCTTTGCGTCAACACAACTTTTCGAGTCAACGAATCAGCGTATTGCACCGTACGAAGCGAAATATTACATAATATGCCACATAAAACACGGTTCTCCTTAAACCGAAACCAACACTAAATTCAAGTGTTTCTCTAGATCGTTTTGGGATCTCGTCTCACTATTGTTTGGATCATTCAACTTAGTTTGGATCACACACATATTTTAGATGTCCTACCAATAAATACAATCTAGCCAAGCTTAGTGGTAGGAAATTGGAACAAAGCTAACAGGTAACTTTTCAATCCTTAAGCCTTGCCGTATCGTACTCTCGATCAGACTTATCTCTAGCGACCGTTCTCGCAATTCTATCGCATATGCATATTTGATGCATACGTAATCATCCAATAAAAGTCACGGCACACGATGTGCTTCAAAAATTGTATTTCTAATTTTGTAGTCTTAGCACTAAACATCAATTTTATGTGTCACGTCAAGTCGTTGCGCATTCGATCGCAATCAACCTTCGCAACGCCTTATGTTCGAAGTTGTTGCCCAAATGTTTCTGAAGTCTCACTTAAAACTCATCTTGATACGATTTTCCTTTGTTGACATGCAAATGCATCAACATTCAGGTCTACGTCCGCTAGAAGACATATCTAAACACCGTGCTTAACTTCTTCCGACGTAACTTTTAAATTGACGTTACACAAATGCAATGGTATTTTTGACACAATTGTTTAACTCTGGTTGACAGTGCTCAAAGGCAACAATCACTTTGACACAAAGGTCTTCTATGACGTATCTTATGTTCGATTCCTATCGAATAGGAAATTTCTAACCAAATTTCTAACTTCTTTGTTTCACACCATCGAATATATGTTTGATTCATGCAAGCTTAATTACTAGGTGAATCCAAATCCAATGACACAACTTGAAAGTCATTTTCTTATCGCTCGTTCTCGTACGTAGCATGATTCTCGAAATCGCCTATCCGTATCACTAAGTTTGTTTGCAAAATTTCCATTTCGATCGTCGACCAACAAAATCATTCTAGCATTCATCCGACCAATTCTCAAAATTTGACTATAAATTTTCAGCCGAAGTTGTTCCATAAATTTTTGAAATAATTATTCGATCACCACATCATATTTATTTTCGAAGCAATTTCATATACGACATCGTATGGGTCATCTTATGTGTCTGCAATATTCACTTTGATTTGGAAGTCAAATCTTCTAGGGTCAGCTGCCCCGAAGTTACGCTCGATAATTATGGATCATTAACGAAGAACAGTTACTATGAACCATGCTATATATTATTTTGGAGCCAAATCGTGTTTCGACGATTTCTATGGGACTCTACCCAACTCCAAAGGTAACTATTTTTATCGGCGCTACTATCCTTCGAATAATGTATGCACTACCGTCGATGATTCTGCAATTTACGAAACATCTACTCGTATCGAGTTTGCGTCTATCTACCCATGGTCAACATCCGAGACGCTATACGCATCGAAACAATCGTCGATGACTTTGTAGTCTTGTATTGATCAATCACAAAGTTACGATCAACCAGTTCTATATTATCTGATTGTTATTTCTGAAATCTCGATATCATAGGCTCGCTCCATTTTGTATTCTTATATCATGCTTACATTTTCTTGCATATCAATTTCAATAGTGTGAGGGTCAACTTAGAATCTGTATCAACGTCAAGTTAACTCGTATTACATGAATTCAAGTTGACAATGAACTTTTCTATATGCATCACAGCGTTTCTCGAATTGCCGTATTCCGCTATACTTTGATCCCGTAACCGAGTTACCGATTATCTAACATCGAACCCTCGAGTTATACGATCATGCCCTCTAAGTTTTACACATTTTAGTCCTACTCAAATGAGTTTCGCCTCATCATAGCCAACTATTTTCTTAGGCGCGATTATCCGCATCAACCAACATTTCATCGAGTCGCAATTCGTGCGATCCGATTACATTTTGCATCGACCAACATTTTTATCGAGTTCACAATTTGTGTGACCCGACTACAATTGGCATTGACCAACATTTTTATCGAGCTCGCAAGTCGTTCGATCCGATTATAACCTCGAGTTTTCTATTCGACCGATCCGACTATCGCCTCAAGCAAAACCATTTCGCTAGTCCCAGTCATTCAACTGACATGTATTTTTGTCTAACGTATCATTCATTGATACAAGTCCATGTATAATCGTTCTAACCGATTATCGAAGAATACTTGCATCAACATACCATCTTACAAATTTTCAATCGAGTCTCGGTACTATCCCGTCCTTTCCAGACAAACCCTTCATAATTCACACAATGTGTCGATGCAATCCATCGCACAAGTTGTATTGTATATACCACTCAGAATCGAGTCATTCATCGCATAGGTGGTATGGCATATACTACTTAGAAATCAAGTCATTTTCCTTGTATCATACTCGGTATGAATCAATGTGTATTCCGAACAAACCATCCCGCAGTGATCATGCCGATCACAAACTTAGCTTTCAATTAAATCAAAATCTGAAAAAACTTGGCCAATGTATACATTTTGCCAACTCAAGTTTGGTGCGCTACCGAACTGATTAGTTTCTATCAATTTACGATTTTTAGTTCCATCCGTTGCTTCTCATGTATCATTTCATTTTCGACATTCAAAGCCAACACTTGAATCCGTTTAACACATTCGATACCAACTTGTATGTTCATATGCAACATTTCATTCACAATCAACTCGTTGAACTTCATGTAACAACATCCCATGACTTCTGTTATATCGATGCAACCAACGTTTCTCATATCAATTGTTGCATTGAAACAACAAATATCTCAATTCATATCTCATAACTTGTTGTACTTGCAGCAACCAATATTTTACGGCTCGTTGTACTCAATGCAATAAATATTTCATGACTTCCTCAGCAAACATCATGTAATTTCCAAAAACATACGACAAAATTACACGACTTGTATTAGGCTTATTGTGTGCAACATCCAGTATGGCATCGAGTAGAGTCAAGAGTCATTTGATCGTGGAAATTGAACCTAAAGCTCTGATACCACTTTTTAGAATTGAAACGAAGCAAGCATTAATTTCACTTTGTCATGCCCCAATCCGGGAAATCGTTCGTCCTCGTATCAATTTTTTTGAATCTATCGTCCTTGCTGGGGCGTTATGCCGTACGAGTCTGGAGTTGTACTCGTACAAGACAAGATGATAGGTTCTTAAAATGGTTATCTTTGATTTGATTAGCAACGGTAGAAACAGAGTCACATTGGAGTTACATAGAGTATATAAAATAATTCTCTTATTATTCAATGAGCAACGCAATTATAAAGGCTTTCAATAGCCCAAATAAATTTGCCAGATTGGCTTACAGCACTCAAGTTCTCTCTTGCCCATAAAAGATTTTACCGTTTCATACATCATGTCTTCTATATCTCGACTGCATCATCATGTTGTAAGTTCGAGCGTCAATGTGATCGTACGTCTCAAAATGCTACGACATTCCATGCCTTGGCGCATGCAAGCGAAGCTCTGTCGCAAGCAATCCATTCCCTGCATCCTGCAAGAAATCTGGTAGGGGATTAGTACTAATCCTCTAGTGTACTTATCAGACCCACTTTAGTAAATTGATATTAAGTAGATATATGAATCATACAGCTTAATTGGTGATCTTTCTATCTTTGCCTTAGGATCTATTTCATGGCATATTCGAAAGCAGTAAAGCGTGTATTTCATGGCCAGCATGTTATCATTTAATCGCGTAAGCAAGCAGGAAACATATAGCACATATCGTGTTGTTTTATGGCGCGACTTCTTACCAACATCGACACACTCGCCCTTGCTCCAACGCAAGGTAAATATGCCTACCATCTTTTCCTGTCATGTTATAAGTGATCTTTATGCATGATCTCTGTATGCCTGCACTATTCAGCACGTCGGTCCTTATATATATGAAGGTAACTGGCATTACAAGCCATAATGGACTATTCAATGGTACGACGGTGATTACTTCAGCTTGGGTTGCTACCCCCATTTTTTGAAGCACTCCCGAATGATACCGTTATTTGTGGCGGTCCATTTCTATTAGTAGGTCGCAAGCATCTCTAATGAAATGTTCCACACAATACCCATCTCAATTCCCTTTCTAGATCGAACGGTCCCAGTTCTCCCGACGTACATTGTTCGAGGGATAAACATACCTTATGTACAAGTTGTTCGTGACCATGCAGTTGTAAGCTCCCTAATTTTTGAATTTTATTTTTAATTATTTTATATGGATATTTTAAATATTAAAGTCAATAATGCCTATGATAGTAATTTACCGTAGCTTTGAATTTTGAAACACAACAAATATTGTTTTCTCAAATCCAATTCCATATTAGAATTCTAGACTCGTCTACCTTCAGTTTGATATATCATGTCCCATCCAAATTTGCTTTTCAATATTCTTTTGGCTTCGCACAATTTCATGTCAACTTAGGCTGTTTGAGCATTTATCATAATTCTAGGCCCAACTTCTAAATTGATTTCGTGACTTGACATAGATCGAAACCATATGACCCAATATATGATTTTGATCTATTTTAAGTCTATAATGCACATGCCTAGGGTGTACCATCCAATCGAATTTCTATGTGCTACTTATTTGCAAATGGCACATGAGACGCATTAAATTAATTTCCGTATCCAATTTGACTAGTAATGCTACTCGGACCCTAACCTATTCAACCCTACTAGTTAGTGCCTAACTGGGAGTAAAAAAACCAAGAATACATATATTTAAGGAATTTTAAGGATTAAATTGCAATATACAATATTCTATTATATCTTTGATTTGCTCAAACTACTATCCAAATTAGGAAACCTATTACTAAAAATATAATTTGGAGAGCCAAATCATATGCAAATTAGGTCAAACCAAAGTCCATGCCCTAATAATATAAATACAAACCCAACCCTAATTTTTTCCTCTCTCTTCATAACCATTGACACCACACGTAGCCCCTACTTGCACGCGGCCACAACCTCCCAGCCCGAAACCCTAACCGATCCCCTTTCTTCACAAAATATGATTTCTCCTTGATTTTTGTGCCAACAACCACCACTCTTGTGACCCTCTCGATGTTCTCTTCCACCCTAGCAACTGTAGGAGCAACCTTTCAGCCGCTAGAGAGATGTACGATGCGCTACTTGGGCTAAAACTCTGCCGAATCGAAGTCGGAAACATCACAGCAGGTTAGTCGATTTGTAGATAGTGTTTCACCCACTTTTTCTCATCCGTTTCTCCTCAAACAAAATTTAAGAGTTACCTTTATATGTCTAATCCAAAATTTAATCGCCGGATCCCCCAGTTCCAAGCAGTTTGCACGTGGCGTCGATTCTATGATAGGGTATCTAGAACCGATGAATTCTGTTGTGAGCCATTTTTCACCTATCTAAGTTCAGTTTCTAACCTTCTATTATTTTTATTAAAAATCTAGACATCAATACCTTTCTAAAGAATATATGTAAGTTAGGTTTGGCATCCGTTTACTATTTTTAAAAATTTATGACATTTGCTGTGTCACCGAACTCCGAAAAATTCTGTTTTCCTTTTGTCCAAAAGTGTCAAAACTCCATGAATCCGTATTAAAGTTTATGTTGTGCACATTTTAACATTATAAATACTATTTTAGCTAATTTTTAGAAATTTTACAGAATTATTAATTTTATTTTATCATTGTTTCGGAACTAAATTAATGGGCGAATTGAGGAAGTCATATGTAGCATTGACATAGGACCTCTTGCGAAAGGGTTCCCCTATTAAAAATATAATTATAGCAATATATAAGTATTTATAGATAAATTTTAAATTTTAAATATATTATTTTATTATAATTGTAAAGTATTTATGAGAGGATTTGGTACATATATGTACTTATATAATAGATGCAGTATCGTAGCAACGTTATGACAACTAGGAGGCGTAGATACTCTTATAATTTACATATAGTATGTTGATATAGAATATTAAATATAATGTATTATTATAGGTAAGCTTAGGAGGATTGACAAGGACACCGGAGTTGGTCAGGCCTACCTGCAGACAGTAGTTACAGGCAAGCGTGTCTTGCCTTCATTACAGATTATTCTTTTTTATTTTGTTGTTCTTTTTTTATTAGCATTGCATGACGTAGAACGTTGATACTGAGTGTCTGTTTATAGATGGGTGCCGATGTCATGATAGTGACATCGAGTATTGACATTAGGCATTACGTACATACTTATATGTCCATTGACACGATTGACCACAAGATACGAACATATTCATGATGTGAGTTTTACATGAATATTCGTGGTATTGACCTCGTGTTAGCATTCTAGATTTTTTTATCAGTATTGCTTTTATTTTTGAGATGACTGTACAGACTTGACATTGCTAGATTCTAGACATGGAGATTGGGGATAACTTGACTACAATATCAAACCTATTGTTGTGTGGTCCATTGTTTAGTGACCTTTATCTCTGTAGAAGAGTTAGGGATTATCCTGTTGAGTATTGATTGTCTTTGGTGCCACGACACAGGTACTGGGGACAATATCCTATTGAGGTGCTACTGAGCCTTAGTGGAAGCGGTCTGGTATTCTAGAAAAGTATCTCACTTGCATAACACATAGACAGATACAGTAGATTACCTTAGTTCATATTTTCATTTTTGTACATTGGCATGTATATTATGCACCTTGCTAGTCCCCTGAGGACTTGGCTATTTTCCAGGCTTAGACGAAGTTGAAGACTACCCAGAGGTTTACGGTTTGAGAGCTGAGACCAGAGGTATACCGGCACAGGAGGACTAGATAGTGCCATAGGATTTCTCGTGATCATGTTACCTTTATATTTAGTTTTACTACATTATTCCATTTTCTTTTCATCGGGCTTCTAGTTTATTTCTACTTTGTTTCTATCTCTGTGGTTTCGGGATGTTTTACCCGCACAGACGTCATTACTTTTATTGCTGGATATTTGAGACATTTTCTTATTTATTCTTGATCTCTTTAAGGACTCTGTGGATGTCATTAGATGTATATACCTATGGACTGTGTTGTATTTCTGGGTGTTATCATGATTTACAGCTTAAGTATTTCTCTAATGGACATGTTGTGCAGCTTGGCCCATGGTGAAGTACTGCTAGCATGTATTCGTATACTTAGTCCTACGTATTTTGGGACTGGGGCGTTAAAGCAATCGCATTTAACTCATACAACCAAACATAGTCTAAGTTCAAAACTTAACTATCGCATCATCTCAACTTTCCAATCATCCATCTCTATTTCCACTGGCACAATGCCCCAACTCAATATTCATCAATCAAACGCTATGAAGGCCATAAACATTTTGAGACAACATGCCGCATTCAATAGTTATTCGACATCCTTTGACTCGTGCATTCGATGCACGCCGTGATTCAATATTTTCATGTTCTACGCCTTAATGTTCAATATTCTCCTACTCGTGTGTTTGATGCATGTTTTGACATGATCTTTCCATGTGCTAGACTTATGTTCATTCCCTCCAACTCGTGCACTAAAGCACGCCTCGATAGAGTATTTAATATTCTACAGCTCATACATTGAAGCACTCGCGTCGATATAGTCTTTTGATGTTCTAGCCCTCTAATTTGTGTACGGTGGCACGAACGACTCATGCAGTAAGGCACTCGTTGATATAGTTATCCCACGTTCTTATGGCTTGCGCACCGAGGTGCTTGTCGATACCGTATTTTGATCTTCATTGGCTACTGGTACATTTGATGTACATTTCAATTCAATTATTCTATCTTAGTGTTCGACACGTACTACGATTTCTCTCCTTCGAGCCATACCTGTAGACTCGATAGGTTAACTTAGCATACAATGGTACATTTTACTTAGGAATGATAGAGTAGGAAAGAAGGGTCCAAGTCCTCTCATCTAACGCCGATACGCCTTATCGTTTTGTCGAGCCGATGCGGCCCAATTTTATAACTTTGTTATACGGCCAACTCTTCTGACTTAGCCATTCGAGCACTTTGTGCTCCATTGATCTACTCGACTGATTTGACCTACCATTTTCTTGCCGCAGTCCGTTGCGAGGTGATGCTTTGGTTTTGCGGACTCCATTACAAATGAGGCAAAATATCGACCTCTTATAATTTAGTGTAAAAGCTTAGCATGGACACGAAACTAACTAAAATCAATACTTGTCCGAAGAGGACTTATACTTTTTGTCGATTCGATTTACTGGATCTTCAAACCGACTCAAGGCTTTCTCTTTCGAGCTAACGTAACTCTTATATCGATTCGTATCGATATTTCTTCGGGTCAACGTAACTCTTCGAGTCAATGATTCAGCATAATGTACCGTGCGGAGCGGGACATTACAGTTCTTACCGTCAGAAGTCTGTTCACCTAGTGGATAATTATTTTCTACTTCATCCACATTTAAGAACTCAATTTTTCAAGCAGATAAAGATAAAAGATTCCTCTTAGAATTGATCTCTGGTACCTCAGGCTCATATTGTTGAAAGTATACAGACATCGATATATATTCAGCACCGTCTTACTCAGTTAGAGCTCCAAGTCCAACTCTGACTCTAGTGTCAGCCTGATATTGCTAGCTCCTCGAATCTGCATTTGTCTCTACTGGTATGTCTACTTCTTTGATATTAGACTGGTGCTTCGCATCACATGACTTCTGATCTTAGTCTATTATATAGTATTACACCTTTACCATCCCACTTTCCCTCTTTATACATAGCTGATGGTTCTCAGTTAGTCATCACTCAATATGGCTCTACTATTTCTAATGCCGAGTCTTCTTTTTGTTTTAAATATTCTCCATCTTAATTTATACCTTATATCGGTTAATAGCCTTTCTGATAGTAGATTGATAGTTGCTTTTGGATCCCTCACATTTTCTGTGAAGGATCCTCGTATTATTAAACGATTGGTCATGCTCGTATGAAGGGGCGGTTGTACTACTTACAGTTTATTCATCTTCCATCAACTCAATATTTGAGTTCTAGTCATGCTGCTATCGTCACGTCTATTGTCGACTTGTGGCACATATGCTTAGGTCATATTTTAGAGCCCCGTCTAAAGTCTTTATTTTATAGTGGAGCTCTTGGATAAGGTTTTCTCTTCTTTATCCATATATACGGGTTGTAAGTTGGAAAAGCACTCAGTCCTACCTTTTCTAAGAGTTTATCAAAACATACAAGTATTTTTGAATTAGTTCACTCTAACATATGGGGACCTGCTCATATCCCATCTCTGTCTAGTTTTTTCTACTGTGTGAGCTTTATTGATGATTACATCTTCATACTTGGGTCTATCTTATGCGTCATATTTCTGATCTTGCAACTATTTATAGGACATTTACTACTATGATTCATACTCAGTTCAATGCTAGAATTAAAACTTTTTTCTCCGATTGTGCTCGTGAGTATCTCTGCTATGATGAGACCTATCTTGCAATCTCAAGACACCTTTTTTAGTCAGTCCTTTCCTTACACTCATGAACAGAATGTGATAGACGAGCTCAAACATCGTCATATTCTTGAGAATGCTCGTGCTCTCTTGATATCCTTTTCAATTCCTCAAACATTCTGGGCATTGGCCATTCTTACTTCTGTTAATAATATCAATATCACTCCTTCTGTTTTGTCTGGTCGGACACCTCATAAGAGTCTTTTTTTCGTGTCCTTCTGATTATAGTATGCTTTGCACTTTTTGGTGCACTTGTTTCGTTCTTCTTCCTGAGACTAAATGCACAAAGCTGACAGCCCGATCAGCCAAGTGTCTCTTACTCAGTTTTAGTTTCGAGCACAAGGGAAACCATTGTTATGATCCTTTGGCCCGTCGTCTTCGTCTATATCGCCATGTCACCTTTCTCGAGGCCTCTCTTTATTTTACTATCATGCCTCTGAATGTTAATTTCTTGTTGCACCCAGCTCCGACGTCTAATGTTTCTATTGATCCTACGCCTTTCCTTCCCTCTTATGGTACAACTCCTTCTATGACGTCTCCGTCGCTACCTCAAGAGGATCCTCCACATATTCTACCAGCCTCCGCTACACATCTTCTATGCCATCAACGCATCCACCACAATCTCTCTATTAGTCTCAATATACTCGTCAACCGCCTACTCATTTTACTTCTAACTATTTTGGTCTACCGGACAAGTTTGGTTTTGTTATCTTAGTCTCATATTCTCAACAGTTTTATTACTTTCTTACTACTATCCATACTATACGATAGCCCAGTTCTTATCAAAAGGTTATTTGGTACCCTGAGCGGTAGAAGGCTATAGCATAGGAGTTTCGAGCATTTTAGCAGACATGTACTTATGATGTTATCCCACTTTCAGATGGCGTCCAGCCTGTTAGTTGCAAATGGGTCTTCAAGGTCAAGTATCGACTTGATGGATCCATTGGCTCACCTTATTGCTCGAGCATTTTGTATTTGTTGCTCAGATGACCATAATTCGTACATTATTGCTATTGCTACTGCTCGTCAGTGGCCTCTCTATCAAATGTATGTGAAGAATGCCTTTCTTCATGGTTTTTTTATTCGAGGTTGTCTATATGCATCCCCCTCCAGGTCTTTCTACTCCGTCGGGACATGTTAGTCACATTTGCCGTGCTATCTATGGTCTCAAGCAAGTTCCTCGAGCTTGGTTGAGTGTTTTTGAAGTGTTATTTGTAAAGCAACTTTTCGGCAGTGTTCTCAAGATTATTCTCTATTTGTGCGATCATCACCGCAGGGGCGAGTTCTTTTTTTACTCTAGATGGATGACATGATTTTATCTGGCGATGATTCAACAGGGATTGTAGCTACTCAGAGGTAACTTTATTAGCAGTTTCAGCAGAAGGACCTTGGTTGTCTTTGCTACTTTTTTGGACTCGAGATCGTACAAGATAAGAGAGGGATGCCTGTTGCTCAACAAATTTTTTTTTTGAGATTTTTTCGTCTGCTGGTCTATCGGATAGTTGGATAGTTGATATTCCTTTGTGTTGGCCCATTGGTCATGGTCAAATCTGATTTTAATAATTGATCTAACTCTGTCTCGATATAAGGGCTACTTAGACGACTGCTGAGAACTGTTACTGCTACTGTTCAAGACATGAAGCCAGTTTGCTATTGAGTCTGTATTTCCTTTATCAATATAATTTTTATATTTTATTGAGTTTAGGAATACGATGTACACCAAGTCTTACAGCAAATAGGCTACCCAAAATATTTTTAAAATATCCTTTATTTTGAAAATAACCCATTTATAAAAGCTCCTAAAATGCTTAACTTGTCAAAAAGCCCAAAATTCGATTTACAAAAACCCTAAAAATCAAACTCTCGACACTAAGAGAATTCGGACCGAGTTCGGACCGAATTCCCTTCTAGTTCGGTCGGTGCCCGTTGGATTTTGAACTTGGTTATCCCGCAGTTACGGATGCAACGGCTATTTGTCGAGATTCTTTCAAGGAATTTTGCCCGAATTATACCCGAATTCTGCCCGAATTCTCCCTTTGGAAAACCTATAAATAGAGAAGAATTTTTCTCATTTTAACACACCTCTCTTTTCTCTTCTCTCTAAATTTAATATGTTCTTCCAAGGTGTTCTACGCTATTCATTTTCAAATTCCAAGCAAGTTACAATCCTCTAGTCGATTTGCCAGTGCGGTACGGTTTAAAAGTTTCAGAGCGATTGTAATCAAAGGCTTGATTGAAGAAAGACACTTCACAATTGAAGTTGGTCGAGTACTTCGGATCAAAGCTCGTATTGTAGAAGTTGCAAAAACTTCGCTGAAAACTTGTGACATTTTTTATAGTGGATTTCAACTGGAAGCTAGAGTTCTTCCGACTGGACTAGTCCTCACAAGAGAAAAACCAGTATACATCCTTGTGTTTGTGTTCGCTCTTTGCTATTTAATTTTTATTTACATATCTGTGATCTCGCTGCTAACATTTTTTAGTAGCTAAATTTTTGCTGCCTACTCGATTCACCCCTCTCTAGAGTATAGCACTTTATATTTCGTTCCTACAATTGGCATCAAAATGGGTTATACAGGTAAAGCGAGGTAACAGTGTTATTATTTTTTATTAATACTGCTGTTACGTAGATCACTATATCACACATGACAACTGTAAAATTCACAAGTGAAGGCCAGGCCACAAACTGACCCCCACTGTTTGATGGTACAAATTATATATACTAGAAAACATGCATGAGTTTCTTCGTAAAATCTCTAGATTTTGACTTATGGTCTATTGTGATTGATGGCTATAAAAAGCCTACACGTATTCTTGTTGATGGAGAGTTGGTTGAGAAACCCCATGACAAGTATACTGAAGCTAAAAAAAAGTAGGACAGTCTTGACGCACGTGCTATTAACGCTTTGTTTTGTGCCTTCGACAATATTAAATTTAACAGGGTGTCTACATGCACAACAACAAATGAAGTATAAAAACTTCTCGAAGTTACTCACGAAGGCATGACACAAGTCACGGAGTCAAAGATCAGTTGACTTACTCAGGAGTATGAGACATTCAAGATGAAGCCAAACGAATCCGTCACTCAGATGTTTACAAGATTTCTGGATATTGTAAACCGTTTATCTTATCTAGACAAGAAATACAACAACCATAAGAAGATTCGCAAACTTCTACGAGCTCTCATGAATAATTAGATTCCAAAGACTACTACAAATATTGAAGGAAATGACCTCACTACTATGTCACTTGAAACACTTATGGGCAAGCTACCCACTCACGAGCTGGAACTTCAAGACTTTGAAGAAGTTGCACTAAAGGAGAAGTCGATCGCCCTCAAGGCTCAACATAGAAGATCCGTCGAAGATAATTTCAACGACAGTGACTCTGACTTTGAAGATAAAGCTCTCCTTGTAAGGAAGTTCAAGAAGTTAATGAGATTCAATAGAAGAACAAAAGAATACAACATCAACAATGAAGAAAATCCAATCTACTACGGTTGCAAGAAGAAAGGACAAATCAAAAAGGATTGTCCGACAGCATCATCATCAATCAAGAAAAGCAACAAGTATGAAAAGGGTTACATAAAGAAATCAACATACAAAAGGTATGCCAACACAAGAAGGTATGCCAACACAAGCACATGGCATAAAAGTGAAGCCAGCGACACAGAATATGAACAATCAGATGACGCTGCAAATATATGCTTAATGGCATATGATCAGGTAAATACTAACCTCATGTTTGATAAATATGATGATTTTACCTTTGAACAGTTAGGTGAAGCCTTTAGTGACCTCTTAGGTTACTACAGAAAACTACGTAGTAAATACCAAAACTCTAAGGAGGTACTCAAAGAGTATAAAGGTGAAACATGAAGACTTACCAACCTACTAGCTGAGGTTAGAAGTAATGATAATTCCAGCGAGGTAGGTGAGCTTTCTTATGTTAAGTTGCAGTTACACGAGACCACAAGGCGATCCAAAGAGAAAGACAAGAACATTACCAAATTAGAGGAAGACCTACTCAAACAGAAGAAGAGTCTTCAACAAGCATTAGTCAGAAATAATGCACTCACTACTGACTACAATACATTGTATGACACTTTCGAAAATTTGGAAATGAGATTAGAAAAATAGCCTGAGATTGCTGCTTCCTACCCTAACACATGTCACTTTTTGAAACACCGGAACACTATCAAACCCAATACTGTCAGACCAAACCCAACCAAACCTTTGCCCAAGAAGACTAATAGGCATGCATTTTGTTATAAATATCCAACTAGAAGACCAAGACCTACCAATCATGGACAACATACTGCATCTAACACTCAACATGCTAGATGTCATTATTATGGCACCATTGGTAATATCTCTCCTGCATGTAGAGTAAGAAAGCTAGTTGATTTGAAATTATGTGCATGGATACCAACGACTAATATTTTAGGACCATACAAGAAATGGGTACCAAAATTTCATCTACAAATTCTTTTGTAGGTGAAATACCCTACGCATGCTAGAAGCAAATGGATCCTCTACAGCGGTTGCTCAAGGCAGATGACCGGTGACGCTTTATTATTTGCAATATTGTGGAAGAACAAAGAAGGATACGTCTCCTTCGATAATAATCTTAAAGGGTATATAGTAGGTATCGGCAACATTGATAAGGCTCCCTATCCTGTGATTAAAGATATCCGTCTAGTAAACGAGTTAAAACATAACCTACTCAGCATAAGCCATTTAGCTGATCATGGTTATGGTATTAACTTTGTCAAAGACAAATGTACTATAGTTGATAGCTCAACTAGTAGTACTATATTTGAAGGTATTAGAGAAGACAATATATATGTTTTCTATTTGTTGGAAGAGGCTAACAAAGTAGGTAGATGCTTAATCACCAAGAATAATGAGAGTCAACTACGGCATATGAGACTTGGTCATGCAAATATGGACACAATTTTAAGACTATCCACAAAGAAGTTGGTACGAGGCTTACCGGACATCACCTTCAAGAAGGATACGGTATGTAGTGAATGTGAAAAGAACAAAGCTACCCGATCCACATATAAGTCCAAGAACGTTGTAAGTACCACTAGACCTCTACAATTACTATATATAGATTTATTTGGACCTAGTAGAATTGCTAGCCTAGGTAGCAAGTTATATGCTTTTGTAATAGTAGATAATTTCTCTAGATACACATGGGCATATTTTCTCGTACGCAAAAGCGACGCATTGTCTAAATTCGTCTCCTTTTGCAAGAAAGTTCAAAATGAAAAAGGATTTATGATCACTCGTATTCGAAGTGATCATGGCGACGAATTTGAGAATACAAAATTTGAGCAATTTTGTGACACACACGGTTATATGCATGAGTTCTCCTGTCCTAGGACTCCACAACAAAATAGAGTTGATGAACGTAAGAAAAGGATTCTATCTGAAATGGCTAGAGTTTTGTTAAACCAGTTTAGTCTACCTAAATACTTTTGGGCTGAGGCTGTCAATACAGCTTGTTATGTTCTCAATTGGGTTCTAATTCGACCTAAATCGTAGAAGACTCCCTATGAGTTATGGTTTGATAGAACACCCTCAGTTTCTTCTTTCAAAATCTTTGGATGCAAATGTTTTATTCTTAATACTAAAGATAATTTAGGAAAGTTTGACGAAAAGGCCGATGAAGGTATATTTTTAGGTTATAAGGCCAAAAGCAAAGGGTACCGAGTCTTCAATAAAAGGACCATGATTATCGAAGAGTCAATGAATGTCACTTTTAATGAATTGAATCAATAGACAATTGACGATAATGATAAAGACGTCAGTATACCAAACATAGCATCTGCAGAACCTTCAAGAACAACACCTGCAGATCCACCAAGCAGAGCACGTATAGAACCCGAAGCTGGAACCAGATACCTTGAGAGTCTGCCAAAAAGAATGATGTTTATGACAGACCATCCCAAGAACTTGGTAATAGGTGAGATTACCAGGGGTGTAAGTACTCATTCCTCTAACAGAGATACAGTTTTCTGTGTTGTATTTATTTCACAGCTAGAACCCAAAACTATTGAAGAAGCATGTAGCAATAATTTTTGGTTAGATGCTATGCACGAGAAATTAAACTCATTTGAATGAAATCAAGTTTGGAAACTTGTTCCCAAGCCCATTGATCATCCGGTCATTGGCACCCACTGGGTATTCCGAAATAAACTCAAAAAGAATGGTTTAGTTACTCGTAACGAGGCCCAACTCGTAGCTCATAGATACAACCAAGAGTAAGTTATCGACTACGATGAAACCTATGCCCCAGTTGCGAGATTAGAATCCATTCAAATGTTATGTGCATTTGGATGTTTTCATCATTTCATACTTTTTCAAATAGACGTTAAAAGTGCATTTCGTAATAGTTTTATAAAAGAAGTTTATGTAGGTCAACCTCCAAGATTTGCTGATTTCAAAAATGTTGATTTTGTTTTCAAGGTAAAAAAAAGTCATATATGGCTTAAAACAAGCCTCTCGTGCTTGGTACGATCGTTTAAGATCTTTTCTACTTGATAACGGTTTTACAAAAGGAAAGGTTGACACTACACTGTTTATAAAATCTTTTAAAGGAAATCTTCTTTTAATTTAGATTTGTGCTGACGATATTATCATTGGATCTACTGATGAGTCTCTTTGTCAAGAATTTTCAAAGTGAATGCAAAAGGAGTTTGAGATGAGCATGATGGGATAACTCAAATTCTTTCTTGGACTGCGAATCAAAAAAACCAACAATGGAACGTTCATTAATCAAGCCAAGTACATAAATGACTTACTAAAGAAGTTCGATCTGAAAACTGTTAAACCTATTGGCACTTCAATGGCAACTTCAACCACTCTTGATATTGATGAGCAAGAAAAACAGGTCGACATACGTAATTATCGAGGTATAATTGGAATTTTACTTTATTTAATAGCTAGTCGCCCAGATATAATGTTTAGTGTTTGCTTGTGTGCACGTTTTCAAGCTAACCCTAAGGAATCACACTTGTGCACAGTTAAGCGTATCTTTTGATAACTTAAAGGCACTTTTTCTGTCGAATTATGGTATCCCAAGACCACGTCCTTTGACCTAACCAGTTAGTCGGATGCTGATTTTGATGGATACAAAGTAGATAGAAAAAGTACTAGTGGCACGTGTCATTTCCTAGGAAAGGCTCTAGTCTCTTGATTTAGCATGAAACAAAAATATGTCGCATTGTCAACTACTGAGGCTGAGTATATCATCACAGGACGTTGTTGTGCACAAATTTTATGGATGAAGCAAACCTTAGAAGACTTTGGTTTACAGTTTCCACACATACGCATTTTCTGTGACAACACTAGTACTATTAATTTGACTAAGAATCATATATGTCATTCTCGTACTAAGCTTATTCAGATTCGACATCATTTTCTTAGAGTCCATCAAACAAATGGAGATATAAATCTTGAATGTGTAGACATAGAGAACCAATTGACTGACATCTTTACAAAACTATTAGCGAAAGATTGTTTCAATTATTTACGTCGAGAATTAGGAATTTTAGATGTCAATAATATTAATTAATTTTATTTTACTAATTATTTTTTAATATGTAAAAACTATTTTCGAGATAAGCCTACAAAGGGTCTGTCTGTCACCACGACCAAGGTCGAAGAGAAATGGTACTTAAGCATTCCCCTGTGAATCTGCATTAGCTGGGACAGTACCCCTACAGCTAATCTAAAATAGTTGTTGCATAACAAAATTTAATTCATAAAATATTACTAATTATATTAATTAAAATTTAAAATACCTAAACTTAGAATTAAATAATTGAAAAAGGATTGATGAATACAAAGTAGCATTGCATTTTTCTTTTTTTGCACAAAAATACCACAACATAACCCCAGGCGAACTCGCACAGAATTTGGCCCGAGTTCTGTTGGTGTCGGGTACTTTTAAGTCAGATTTGAATGTGGCCCTTCCTATTCATCACCTTTATCTCCTAAAAACACAGTAGCAGCCGCGCCCGAGAGCTTCATACCCTATATTTTCTTTATCCTACTTCTCTTAAATCTTTTGGAGTTTTCAATCCAAATTTTGGATTCATGCGTAGAATCTCGTTCGCCTTCACATACTCAAATTTTAGAAGGTATAACCTCCTCCTTCTCTCTATTTCAATTTCATAGATTTCTATATATTCTAAAAATCATGCCTAAGAACTTCAACCCCTTCGAGAGGGAGAAGACGACGGCTAGTGAAGAGGCCTCGTCTTCGGATCCCACCCAAGGATGACTCTTTTCGCCCGTGCAATCGGACGACGGGGCATTCAATGGGTTTTTCTTCCAAACCCTTGATCAATCCTTATTATGATATGCAAATTTCTCGGTTCGCAACATATGCCCTGGCGCACCGATTAAGTGGACTAACTTTTCGTCCCACCGGACTTACTTTGAAGCATTAGGGTTGCACAATCTTATCACTTATTCATACCTATTGCAACTAATGCTATTCATTTATTTTTATTACAATTTTATCCTTGACACTTTCACTGTTAAGAGTCGTCTTGCTGGAATTGATATTCAATTCAATATTGTCGACTTAGCAAAAATCCTTGATTTTTCAAATGAAGGCGCTCCGCTAGACGATATCATGGAATTTGAATTTCCAGAAGGCACAACTTTAAATAGTTTCAAGAATGAACTCTGCTCTCCTGATCGAGTTCGTTCAAGTAAGTTCAAAGCTACACATTTGAACTTATTTTTCTATGAATTGTATCGCATCGTCTACTCCACTATCTTGCCCAAATCCACTTCCAAGGACGATGTGACGGTAGAAGCATGAAACAGTACAGCAGATGCAAGGTGAAGGAGGGTGCTGTCATCACCCACCCTCTTCCTACCATGGTCTAGATGACATATGACGCAGGATAGTATCTGTCACGACCCGCACCTGCTTCTCGGATGCAAGTACATGCGCAAGCCAGCTACGTAGCGAGCGGACTCCAGCTCGACTCGAATACGTAAACACTGTCTAGGATTTGGTATACTGCCAAATCATGGCAATGCAATATATATCTCAAATCCATAAGAGTAATATAAGCATGAATAAACAACTATCGTTCATGGTCTGCAGCCCACTAGCATAATGTCCGATAAGACTCCAAAGAATATAACAAGAGTCTACAAATTGAATCAATAAATAGGATATCTCATGATAATAAAAGGAAAGCACATGCTGGATGAGCTGGATAATAAACATGGTATCAATACCTGACTCTCGCAAATAATATCGTAATCATCTGAAACCCACAAGTGTCATAATCATCCGTCATCCAGAACTGCTAAATAACTCCATGCAATAACTAACCTAAAGAGATCATCAGGTGTTCAGGGGATATAGCAAGATACATAAAAACATGCCTATCTAGTAGTTTAATCATGCATAAACTATAAACATGATATAAACAAGGAACGAGATATACACATGGCAAGAGACTACGACCAAAACTGTTAACAAGTGACTATCGACAAATGGCTACTGACAGGTGACTATGAACTGGAATACAAGAACAACTACACGTAACTGAACTGTTGGATGAACAAGTGAACACAAGATCAATAGAATACCAAACCCCCGCCCTAAGTGGACTCGTAGGTTTGAAATAATCACTAACCCTCGTCCCGAGTGTGGACTCTCTAGTTAGTTCAAGGCAAGGCACCCTCGTCCCGAGTGTGGACTCTCTGGTGCAAATGAAAAAGACTATATCCTCGTCCCGAGTGTAGACTCACGGATGTAAATAGACCAAGACAAACACCCTCGTCCTGAGTATGGACTCTCTGGTGCAAATGGTCAACCCTCATCCCGAGTGTGGACTCTTTGGTCGAGAAAACGATAACAAGGATTTAGCAGTTCAACTACACGTACTCGTTCCAAGACATGACCCAGTCGAGGCACAGGTGAGATAAGGTACAACTCATGTGAAGACATGGGTAAGGACAACTCTAGCATGAACTATAAAGTGAACAAGCCTGATGTAACTACACTATCTAATAATAAAACTGATATACAAGCAAGACGATAATCTCGTAAAACATGGAATGCAGGAAACATATAGATAAACTCACATCAACTAGAGAATAAGATGATAACATATATAAAAATAGGAAAAACTATAAGCATGAAAATAAATTATAGAGGGAGGCAAGGTATCTTGCCTGTGGTAGCACGAAGAACCAACAATATACCGTCAACAAGTAAGCCATAAAGTCCAAATCTCACAACTGTCTCCAAAAGCTGAAACAGACATTGCCAACATTCTCAGAATAGTCAAATTAACTAGGATTTCTTGTCCTTAAGTCCAATTCTGGACACAGGGGTAAAACGGTCATTTCGGGCCAAAACGATGTCCGTCATTGAACCCGCTTTGCACTGAAAAGTGTGCCAGAGTCAATGGTCTCTAAAGTTGTCAAACTATATTTCTACCAATTCATTTTGATGATACGAACCCAACCGTATGTCCAAAGTTGGATTCCGGTGGGCCATGCACAAAATCGCCCGTTGAGTCGGATCGTAGGACGCGCAAAACGGCGATCCGATCAACTGTCTCATAATTGGACCAAACTTGGCATACAGGACCAAAAAAATAATACGGTCCTGTTGGTGCAAGTTTCATCTCGATTTGACGAACGTGCATAAAGTAATTGAAAATTTTGCACAGAGGTCGATATGGTAAATTTTGACGGATACGCATTAAATTCGTCGCGCACCCGTGACCAATTTAAATTTCGTCAAAGCCCACACGTCTGCGAAGCCGGTACGCACCTTTTGATGCTTTCGGTTCACGACCACGTTGCCCGGATTGGCGGGACGCATGTCGTATCGAAGGTTTTTATAGTTTTCAAAACTGTTTTAACCAAGCTTTTCTTGATTTTGGGAAACGAATAACTTGATACACAGGGAACTAAATCAAAATTTTTGAAAAGGGTCTGCAGCCCTATATGTTGGCTATGAACCTATTCAAACATACTTTTAAATAGTCGAAGGATTTACGATTTGTCGCCTTCAAAGATGGGTGTCTGGCTGTCTTTTACTCTGTTCACGGAACAGGTTTTTCGTTGATTTCAATTTAATATAACTCAAATTTTTGTTTGATTTAAAACAAACTAATTAATGGGGTCTAAAGATGGTTAGGTTGTTGTCATACCTCAATAAACAGTTTATAAAATAATCGATTGTCGAAGGAGAAAAGTTGCCGAGAAGTCGGCCTCCTGACCGCTGCTGCTGTTTTCCTTGCTCTGTTCGCGCGCTGTTCGGCGCATCTTCCGGCGGGCCGACGGCGCTCAGGTGGCCGCTCGGTGGCCCTAGCCGCGTGCAGAAGTCGAAGGAAGGATGGGTTAGGGTTCAACCTACTCATCTCTCTCTATTTTTATATATACAGCATATATCTAAAACTTGGGGTCGGCTGTGAAGATCTCGGGTTGGGGGTTAGCTGCAGCCCAGGATGGGCTGGGCTTAGGACTTGTTGGTGGGATGGTTGGGCTCGAGTAAATAGCTAGATGAGTATTACCAAGCTTTTAAAAAAATGTACAGGAATGTACACAGTTCAACTAAAAAGAACTTCCGAAAATTAGAAACAAGAAGGAGATGATGAAGAATCAACCTAAAGAAAGAAAGATAATACGCTGGAAGAAAAACATGAAAAAGTGTCCATACCAGTATGATGAAAATACAGTAAGCTTGAAGCAAGGAATTGTTCTAAATCTAAACCAGTGCCTTCTAACAAATTTATTCAATACTTGAATGGAAAATGAACATAAGAGAAGTAAACTTGACTGAGAACTTTCAAAACAAGAGACTGAAAAGATAAAGTGGCAGTGTAGAAGCTTCTGAATTGTAAATGAAACTGGAAATTTGAAAGTATAGACAAAACTGGACTTGTAACCAACTTGAAAGTAAAAAAGGAATATATAGCATAAATAGCCACACAAAAACTAAGGACAAAATTATGACAATAACAGTAATACTGACAATATATACATACATATACTGTTCTAGTCAAGGGTCCCACAAATCTAAAATAACATTTCAATAAAACGTATTATTTTCGAAAATGACATATATATAAAGTATAAATATAACTTTAATAGCAATAATATATTTTATTTAACCAATATTTATAATTAGTCATTGATCATTAAAATAAAACACTCATATACATGCAGTATATCTATGTGGTCGTCTTGGTCGCACTAAGGGTCTACATGGCTTGGGCTCGGTTCGAGTCTAGTTCGGACTAGCTGAGTACAACTGGGTCTTCTATAAGTCATTGAATTAATAAATAATTAAAAAATCTATAGAGATTAAGTCGCAACTTGGCCTAATTTTTCTAGTTAGGACACACTTATGGCTGGGTCTTTCCTGGTATGGCTAATACACTAGTCAAGGCACACGACCATGCTATCCGTGCCATGATTCCTAGTCGTCTGGTACTTTAAAACTCAACCATGGCTAAAGTCATCTACCGTAATAATTAACTAAATAGTTATCTATAAAAAATCAAAAAAATCACCATTTAAATCAAATAAATAATAAAAAAATATTTCAAAAATTTTCGAGAAGGGGAGCTACAGTGTCCCCCACTACGAAGCTAACATCACAAAGGCGCAGACAGTCAGATTCGCAAACCGACCAAAGACGAAGACATTCTCAGAATGAAGTTCAGAAGAAAAAGAAAGCACTCTTCTTATTGATCGTAGCTATAAGGGTCTATTATACAGGCCTACCGCAAGTACATAAGAAAGAAATTTCTTGAATCTCATTTACAAGGATCAATTACAAGGTCTTTATTACACAGGTGAGAATAGAAATTTCTATGAACATAAGAGAAGGATCGTCTTCGATGTATAGCCTTCACAGTGTGATCGTCTTGGACAGAAGAGAGATGTACAGTGTAAATCAAAGTCTCTCCTCCACCGACTCACAGCGTCATCAGAGCCAACCTAATTATCACCAAGAGAAGCTAGAGCTCCAATATATAATGACGCAGTGGAAGACCCAGAACCACAGCACGACAAAGCCTCATTGCTTCCAAAGATCAAGGCAGAGCAAGGCCGGCTATTCATCGGGTGAGAAATCAATCTCGAGCCCGTGGCTTGGATCTTCCATATCCCTCAGACGTCGTTCAGAGTAGAACTCCCTAAGAAGGAAATTTGCATACTTCTCAAGGGCAGTGATGGCTCCTTCTACACATAATTCCTTCATAAAAATATGGCTCCTACAAACGAGAGAGGCCTCAACCAGTAGCCAACTTATACAAGGCCGATCATCTCTCAAAGTTAAGTTTGGATCTCGCATGGTGGTAAAGGATGCCGAGAAGAAGACATCACCTCTTCAGAGGAGAACTTCCCCTTTTAAAGGACAGAGAGTAGCCTAGAGCGCACACTACTTGGACGACGGTCAGAATTCCAACATTAGTGGGACAAACCTAAGACTCAGCACTTTAAATGTTGGTCTCAGACCCTTGGAATTCCCCATATTACGGTGGCAATTAAGAGGAAAGTCCTTAAAGAGCGGGTCGCTTTTTACTTAAAGAAGCCAGAGCCTTCGAGCCAGAGGCGCAGCCACTTGCTGCGCCAACCTCAGAAATAAGATAGTGGTAGGCCCCCTCCCCTTCTTTTATTCCAGAAGCTAGTGTCTGCACTCCAGAGGCACAGCTATCTGTCTGCACTAATATCAGACGCATAAGGGTGTCATACCATTTCCTTCGCAGCCAACTCTTCATTGTTCAGAGGCGCAGCTACTTACCTGCATTCGTTTGAGGCACGGGATGGTGATATGCTCACAGCATCTCCATTTCCACGATGCAGTCGTCTGCTCCAGTTCAGAAGTTTAAGTTATTTCTCTACAAGAGACTTGTGAACTCCCATCGCAACCAATGCAAGTCAACCTGTCACTCCAAAAGCACAGTAACCTCACCAACCTGAAGCATAAGCCTACTTGTCGCCTACATCATAGTGACTCTGGTAGCCCAAAACACAGCTTCATAAGTTGCTCTATACGCACAAAAGTCTCGTCGTCATTCGGAGCCAAGTCCACTCGTCGCCTGAAAGTACAGAGGTTTCGTCGTCTCCAGAAGCATGGTCTACTCATCGCCGCAGAAGCATAGCAGCACTTAGTCCAGAAGCACGGTCTACTCCATAAGCATGGTCTACTCGTTGCCGCAGAAGTACAGCAGCACTTAGTCCTCACCAGAGGTGCAGGAAGCATGCGTCTACCCCAATTGGTTTGTTTAAACCGCCACTTACAGAGAAGATTGGGATTAAATCATGATTGATATCATATCAGATTGATTTAAATCTTAGACGAGGATCAACTAGACTCCAAGTCTAAGATAAAATCCCAAGATTTACTTGGCTGTATCTAAGCAAGCAAATCGGCACGTGCCACATTTCACCTCCTTCGGTTATGTTTATAACCACCAGAGATCTTGTTTGAGGGAAATCTCGATGTCTGCCATGTGTCAGCGCCGCAGAAGTTCGCACCGTACAATAACGACAGATTATTTCATATCTCAGGAACCATAATGCACATCACATATGTGATAGGTTCTCTATAAATAGAAGGAGTTCTTCTTCCACCAAAGGATCGGGGGAAAGACAGAGGGAACATTGACAATCGACAATCTTTAAAGGAGCAGCGATCTCTATCCACGAAGAGTCGACGACCCTCATCCACCTATCAATCAAAGAACCAACCAACCATCTTCAAGCGATCTTCATCCAGACAGCCTCTTGATCGGTGACTCCAAAGTCCCATCAAAGCTGCCAGAGAGCCATAGCAAGGTTGATTCATCGTCAGATCGTTAACGGAGTAAAGGAGCCGCTGCAGTGCTCGATCTCCATCATCACACTTTTCCAGAAACCTCTTCTCCCTGTACTTAGAATATCCTGTTTAGGACTTCCTTCTTTGTACTTAGATACCTTATACGTTCAATAAAGCAAAAAGTTCGTTCAACCTTTTGTTATGTCGAACAAAATGGTGGCTCTGCTGGGGAATACCTTCTCCTCCAATGAGAAGGAGGTAACGTAATCTGATGATAACTTGCTGGGAGCATCTCAAGACATGCTGGTCGTACGCTTCGACCAGCAGGCTTTTGAAGATCTCATCTCTGATAAAAAGTCAAAGACTTCGAAGCGGTTCGTACAACCAAAGAAGACTCGACGTATCTAGAGGCCTAAGGCGGCTGCAGCCAGCAGCACGATGGCATAAATTACGTCTCAGGACCCCCTCAATGTCAAGGCCACAGAGAAGATCTCGGCTGCTATAACCTTATCCCTTCGTCCAATTCTCATCCCAGGAAAGCATGGCAAAGAAGATAGTGATTCCATGGCTGATCTAATGAAGGAACTATGCCAAAGGAAGCGCACACCGGTCCAACCCCTCATGACGGGAGTATTGCCGGCAAGGAGATCTGTCTTCGACAGAATCGCTTTTCCTTCAAGTAAACCTTCGACGGACTCTGAATACTAATCACCCACTAGGGGTAGTAGGAAGAGATCCCAGGTGGCTCGTGCTTCGTACAACAAGCGTGCGACACTAACGGCAGACCATAGGCCCATGTTGACAGTAACACGCGCAGCCGACGGAAAGCTATACAAGACTGGCTCCTACACTCCGATGCCTCAACCAGTCGAATCTCCCTCCCACTGGGGTACCCCTGTGTGTAAGCCAAGCCAGAGGGTACGTCCCATGGAGAGGAAGGCACACAAGTAGCGTTCCCGCAGGAGCGACAGGAGGCTTCCTCGCCAGACCCGCTCTGACCGTGCTTACATACAGCTTCCCTACATATACAATGGGAGTTCTACGACAGAAGAGCCAACCCTCTACCAAGCGGAAGAAGAATCTTTGGCACATGACGTACCTAAATCAAGGCACTCTTGTACCCAGATTACCATTAACTGTTGTTGTCAGCATACGGCTGCGCCATCGTCGAGTAGGCGCTCCGTCTTCCAGAGACTCTACTCCACGCTGACTCCACGTCAGAGGCCTAACAAGGGGTCGGTGAGCCATAGAGAAGACGAGCCCCGCATCGCCACATGCTACACGGTGCAGGGTTACAGAGCCTTCAAGGAACCTACCCAGAATCCTCCCATATCGGTTGCTAAACCGAAGAGGAGGTCAGAGAATAGCAAAGCTAAGGTACTCGATGCAGGTGTGTTCCAAGGCACTCGTTCCAAATCTGCATTGATGCCTTATCAAAAACTGGGGATAGCCAGCCTCTTACCATGAAAAACAACCCTATGTTTCAATCTGACGAGGCACAATACGACACGGATGTCTCCATTAGTGCAGCTAATCACTAGACCGGGGGTAGCAGCCATAGTAAGTCCGAAGAAGATCACAATCTTATAGTATATCCTTAGGACATCGAGCCTCTGGCATCGGAGCTAGAAAGTAAAGGATCTACGGCTCCCTCGAGTCACCCTCACACTCGATCTATGTTCATGGTCGATGGCAATGAAGAAGACAACAATGAAGCTCTCAGACGTATCAAAATCCTCGAGACGAAGTAAGATACACTGACGGACACCATGAAGATCCTGTCCTTGATCATAATCGACCTCAAGAGTAGTATGGCACCTGCTGCCTCTACACCTGTACGTGATCTGCCAACCAATGACGAATATAGCAGGTTGTCTACTGCCAACCAGGCAGGACCATCCTCGTCTACTCCATCGGCTGCAGGCTCCGCATAGTCGGTCGAGATACAGCAGGATATCAAGAAGCTGTATGCTCATCATGATACCAAAGAAAAGCAAGCAATGCTGCGGAAGATGCGGATCAGGCAGCCATACCCTGCCGAGTGGGACAACGTCGTTTATCCTCCCAAATACAATCTGCAGACGCTTACACCTTATGAAGGGAAGGGGTCTCCCCGACAATACTTGAGGTACTTTGCCTCAGTAACGGGGCACCCGCCGAAGGAAGACGCCATCATGTCCAACATATTCATCGGAGCCCTGAAGGGGGTAGCCTATGAGTGGTTCTGCAGTCTTCCGGATGACTATATCTCGTCATTTGAAGACCTGAAGAATCAGTTCGTGGACCGATTCTATGAAGGCGGTATGGACATGACCATGTCGACCCTCATAGAAATTGTCCAGAGGGAGAAAGAGCCTGTCCGTACATACATCGAGCGCTTCCACCAAGCACCCCTCAGATTACCACCCGATATGCCCGAGCCCATGCTTATAGACTCCTACCACAAGAACATGATGCTCGCTATAAAATTGTGGCACAGTCCTCCCTATACGGAGTGGACACCTTTAATTATAGAGGCAGATACTGCACAAAGAAAATCTCAGGATGCGCAGCTCCTAGAGCTACACTTTTCTGCACCCGAAAAGGGAGACGCTCATACAGCAACAACCCCAAAGACGGAAAAGGCAAGCAAGCCATGACCGTCAATATCTCCAAAGGTTCAGCAGCTACGAACCCCAAGTCTGTGAAAGCGTAGAGGCCGAGGAAGACTTACTCCTTCAATAACGAGGATGCGATGGAGTTCTTCGAGATGCTTACGAAGAGTGGCAAATTATCCATCCCGCCACCCAGGCGTCCTGATGAAGTGGAAAAGATAGACTATCCCAAGTACTGCCATTATCACCAGTACGTCCATCACTCAACACAGGACTGCTATATATTGAAGGGACAAATTTAGCTCCTCATTAACGCCAATGCCATATCATTGGATTATGAAGAGAAGTTCGTCACGGCCAACATGGTTACTGTAATACCCCAGTCCCAAAATAAGTAGGACGAGGAAAGTAGACATGCCAGCCATATAATAAATATACGTAAGCTGTAAATACAGTAAAACCACAGCTACTAATCTCATCCATAAAATAAAAGATATAAGGATATCATATAATAACCATGATTTTTCTTTATACAATATGTTGGGCGGAGACAAATCCACTACCAACTATTTAAAAGAAAAGAAGTACAAGACATATAAAATGATTTAGCGAAGGTAGCAAGAAAGACCCAAGACACATCATCTTCGAAGGGATGGAGAAGATCATGATCTCGACTAGAATACCTGCGAAAGAAAATAACACACACCTGGAGAGATAACCAGGTCCTCAGAGAGACGTAACAAGATACATAATATCATGCCATATAAATTAAATAAATACTGCTCAATAATAAGTCAATCGGATCATAACATGGTCCAACACTCCATCCTTGAATTAGTGCACCATCCCCCCAACCAAACAAGGACATGAGATAGCACACTATCCCACGATGAAGTATCTTTCCAAGTCACGAACCTAATATGGTATTCGGACCACAACAGGGTTCAGTACATTCTCATCAGAGTAGTGAGCCACACCTACAACCAAGCAAGGACAAGATGTGGCAAACTAGTCCGAGACAAATTACTGCTCCAAGCAACGGTCAGATACAAGTACCCAAACCAAGAGTACTCGTATCTAACGGATAAGGTAGCCTAACCAGTCTAAGTATTTGCAGTTTTAAGAACATCCTCCAACGCATGGACCCTGGCTAAAATAGGATCGGCATGGTCCCCCTTAGGGCACCAGAGGCCCAATCAGTAAGAGCATGACGTTACGAAGAACGTCACTAGCCATCAGTAAAATAAGGGTCATCTCATACCGTATCTCCAGCAGAGCATCCAGATCACAAAAGGGAAGTGTATAGTAGCCCATACGCTAAGGATTGTCCTCCCCGCCCAATGCCTACTAGGTCGTATCCACAACACAGAACCTCTATTAATCGCTAAGTCAAACTATTCATGCAAATACTATTAGCAGTTATTCCTATCGCACGTCTTATACGTACTTGTGGCCAGCCAGTCACGCATGTCAAGTTCTATATGCGACTCGCAACAATGTGGTACAAATGTGTCAAGGCCTATGAATACAACACATAAAGGATGGTCCCTTAAATCGAAGTTCAATGTGTAAGAAAATAGTACATAGCAGGAAATAGAACTGAACAGTAAGATTCTATCAAATTATGCCATGTATCACAGTTTATTTTACAAAAAGTAAATAATAAGTAAATACATAAAATATGAGCTATAATAAATAAATAGCAAATGGTAAGGTATCTTGCCTGAGGTCCTTGTTGGTGAAACCAATAATCTCGTTGGTACAGAATAGTCACAGGCTACACAAGATGAACTCAAACGATGTGACAAACTTCTAAAATAAAAACCAAATATAAAATATTCTGGAAAATTTTTGGGAAAAATATATGATGTGTATTTCTTCGTCAGCATTCGAAAATTTTAAATGGTTCGTGATTCTGGTTCTTGGTTCTCCCAGAATCTCAAAAACACTAAAACATGTCAGATTTTGAATAACTGGCACTCCACAAATTTTCCAAAAAATTAAGTTCAGAATTTATGAAAATAAAATTTATATTCAAAAAATATACCTCAATACGATTCCAAAAAAAAAAATTGGAGGTCAAACGGAGTCCGGAGTTGAGAATTATGGTCATTCGAAGTTGCTACAACCTTGAAAAATTAAGGCTGAATTTATGACGAATTTTGGGCTTGGTTATGACGAAAAAAGAAAGAGATTTTCACAATGATGATTTGAAAGATAATTTTATTCATAGATTCGATATATATATATATATATATATATATATATATATAGTGGCTAGCTATTAGTCAATTATTATAGGATTAGAATTAAATCAATAAGGATGATTGGGATTACCAACTAATTCGGATAGGAATATGATTGATTTAAATAAGAAACGATCTAATTAATGCTAGATATGATTCCAATAGGATAAAAATTTCTAATGGATAAATCTTCCCATAAATTTAAACCAAATAAATTATTTAAAAACAAATCAATTTGGTTGCAATCCTTTAAATGATCACCATAATAACTTTAAGTATTATTCTATATTATCAAATAATTTAAATCATATGAATCCAAATCCAAATCAAACTCAACATAATAACTTTAAAATAATATTTAATATTTATCAAAACAATTTAAATCATATAAAAGATAAATTTTTAAATCGAATAACATTTCAAATTTAGATTAGACAAATCATAATGCCACAATTAGTCATCGTAAGTATTTTAAACAATGTTTAAATTATCAACATAATTTAAAGTATAGTTTATAACCAGCAAAATATTTTAGACAAATTCAAATATAATCAAATAACTGATTATCATATCAAAATAATACTCGATGTCATCAAATATTATAAGACTTACTTTTATAAATCCAAATCTTTATTTAAAAATAAGTGGACCAAAATCTTTTATTGCTAATTTTTAAAAAAAAATAATTTTTAGAAGACCGAAAACAGTAACAACATATTTTATATTTCAGATAACAAAATTCGAGAACATTTTTTTTGAGAAAAAATATTTCAAACCATTAATTTAAAACTAGTTTTCGGTAACAAAAGTAATCACAAAATATCTTTTACAAAATTTTGACAAAAATTACTTTTAAACACAATAAATAAAATATATAGAAATAATTTTTAAAAAATATCGGAAAGAGGAGTTACAAATCTACCCACCTTAGAAAAAATTCCGTCCTCGAAATTTAATGACTACTAGGATAGACGGACTTGGTTGATCAGTAAAAAGTTAATAATAATTAATCAATTTGGGTGAAAATAGAAGAAGTGAATGGATATGGCTTGGTGTGCACGGACACGATGCACATAGACATTTGTAGGTGGAGAAAATTTAGAAAAAAATTTGTGTGAAGAAAATAATGGCAAGCTAACATATAAATAGGGTGAAAATTTTGGTTAGATAATGATTATGATTGTTTAAATCCCGCTAGATAATTCACAATTAATTTAACCATTTTTAAAACCAATTCAACCAATCCATAAAAAAACTAGATATTTCCTTATCTTTATTTTAAACTATTTAAATCAAAATTAGAAAAATTAATTTTTCAATTTAAATTATCATTATAATTAAATAATTAAATCTAACAAATTTTCAATTATCTTTTTTTTAAATAGTAAAAGTACAATAATAATTAATTTCAAAATTCATGATAATAAATACTTAATAGTTGATAGATCTCTTTGCAAACAAATAAATAAATTACAATTAGTTTTTAAAAATCAAAATATACATGAATTTAATTTTAGGTACCTCTTATGTGAATAGAACATATTATTTAAAAATATTATTTTCTAACTTATCATAAATACTTGTATAGTGAGTAAAAATAGATTTTACGTAGTAGTAAAATAAAATCAAGTTTGTATGGCATATAAAAATATTTACCTGCTACGATATTGCTCCACAATAGTTATTTCCTATAGAAAATATTTGTAATTAAAACTTTTGTAAAAAGAATTTTAAATACTTCGTATATACGGATTCGCTCTAGACGTACGATTACCAATATAAAATAATTATCAAAATAAACAAAAAAAAATTATAGTAAATTTTAGGGGTTTTACATCCTATCCAACTTACAAGAATTTCATCCTCCAAATTAAAAAATAATTAGGTAGGTAAGGTTGAGGAGTTAAAAAGAGTTTATCCATATGGAAACACGATCAAATGATTGGTCGAGGGGAAGTAACGACATTTAATCAAACATGTAATTAGAAAATCATGATTTAGCTAATAAATCATGGACATGGTTAATTAACGCCAGAAAGAAAAGATAGGGGTTTTAAGTAGATCAAGATAAAACAAAAATTGAAGATTAATAAGGAATTGAGTAGATTAAGATAACATAATTAGAGACTTGGAGATATTTGTTCATTGAGAGTAAATTGTATGATAGTCGTCTAGGTTTAGGTACGATTAAGGAAACACTTCTAATCATTCTTAGGTTTCCAAACGATTACAATGTCGCGATAGTGGATATAAGGTCGAAGGAAAGGTTGAGTAGTTTAAGACGAGGATATAGTCACGGGTTGGTAATAGCTAACTACACGTGGCCATAGGTGAAAGGTCAACCAAAGGGGATACTCTGTATAAGTGATTTAGTACTTCTAAAATAGGTGAAAGACAAAAAGCAATAAAGGTTAAAAAAGCTACGATCGAATACAATTACGGTTTTCAAAGGCGATTGAATAGTTTCAAAAGGGATTGTCAAGGCAAACGTGGATGAGATCCTAAAGGGCTAGTACATTTGTTAACTATATCTCAATCCACATAGAGTAATTGTAAGAATGGCGAACCAAAATGCACTTGGTTGATCAGACCATTATGTACCAGTTCTGATTAGACAACACGTTAGTGGGAGCTCTTCCAATAAACATATGTCGTGAACAAGCTCGATAAAGAATAATCCTGCAAAACTAGGCTATATTAGCAGTATTAGTCAAGATAATCAAAATATAAGTAGGTGAATAATGATGAAAGAAACCAAATAATCCAAGATCCTTAAATCTAAGTCTCGGCCAAAGTTTGGGCCTCTACAGTCGTTCTAGTGTCTCCTTGTCTATAGCTTGGTTGGCTAGATGGGTTAGGGTCCTCTAAATTCTAGAATATAAGTAAACTTATTAATATGGGTCACAAGGACAAGGGATTGTTAGGTCGTTAGGCATTCTACCCAACTTACAAGAATTAACTAGTAGTGTGATGGAACAAAGGAATATATCTATCTAGTATGGGTTTCTTCCTAGCCGCTATCAAGCACGAAAGAAGGATAAGAATTTACGGTAGAGGGAATCAAATCAAGGAGTCAAACGAGAGTTCGAAGACCGAATCGAGGAAAGAGGTCAAGTATGTGGATGAGATCCTAGACTCTAATCCTATACGCAGGGTTGCTTGGCACGATAAAGTAACCAAATAATTTATCTTGACCTGCATGGGCCACCACAAAAATATGTAACGTCCCAGTCACAAAATACGTAGGACTAGGAACGTAGATATGCCAGCCATATAATAAATATACGTAAGCTGTAAATGCAGTAAAACCACAGCTACTAATCTCATCCATAAAATGAAAGAAATAAAGATATCATATGAAAACTATGATTTTTTTATACAATATGTTAGGCGGAGACAAATCCACTACCAACTATTTAAAAGAAAAGAAGTACAAGACATATGAAATGATTTAGTGAAGGTAGCAAGAAAGACCCAAGACACATCATCTTCGAAGGGATGGAGAATATCACGATCTCAGCTAGAATACCTGCGGAAGACAAGAACACACACCTGGAGAGATAACCAGGTCCTCAGAGGGACGTAACAAGATACATAATATCATGCCATATAAACTGAATAAATACTGCTCAATAATAAGTCAATCAGATCATAATATGGTCCAACAATCCATCCTTGAATTAGCGCACCATCTCCCCAACCAAACAAGGACAGGAGATGGCACACTAATCACGATGAAGTATCTTTCCAAGTCACGAATCCAATATGGTATCCGGATCACAACAGGATTCAGTACCTTTTTATCGGAGTAGTGTGCCACACCTACAACCAAACAAGGACAAAATATGGTAAACTAGTCCGCGACAAGTTACTACTCCAAGCCACGGTCAGATACAAGTACCCAAACCAAGAGTACTCGTACCTAACGGATAAGGTAGCCTAACCAGTCTAAGTGTTTAAAGTTTTAAGAATATCCTCCAACGCATGGGCCCTGGCTAAAATAGGATCGGCATGGTCCCCCTTGGGGCACCAGAGGCCCAATCAGTAGGAGCATGACGTTACGAAGAAAGTCAGTGGCCGTCAAGAAAATAAGGGTCATCTCATACCGTATCTCCAGCTGAGCATCCGGATCACAAAAAGGAAGTGTATAGTAGCCCATACGCTAAGGATTGTCCTCCCCGGCCAATGTCTACTATGTCGTATCCACAACACATAACATCTATTAATCGCTAAGTCAAACTAATCATGCAAACACTATTAGCGGTTAATCCTATCGTACGACTTATACGTACTGGTGGCCAGCCAGTCACGCATGTCCGAGTTCTATATGCGACTCGCAACAATGTGGTACAAATGTGTCAAGGCCTATGCATACAACACACACAGGATGGTCCCTTAAGTCTAAGTTCAATGTGTAAGAAAATAGTACATAGTAGGAAATAGAACTGAACAGTAAGATTCTATCAAATTATGCCATGTATTACCGTTTATTTTGCAGAAAGTAAATAATAAGTAAATGCATGAAATATGAGCTACAATAATTAAACATCAAATGGCAAGGTATCTTGCCTGAGGTCCTTGCTGGTGAAACTAATAATCTTGTTGGGTACAGAATAGTCACAGGGCTACACAAGATGAACTCAGACGATGTGACAAACTTCTAAAATAAAAACCAAATATAAAATATTCTGGAAAAATTTTGGGAAAAAATATATAATCTGTATTTTTTCGTCAGCATTCGAAAATTTTAAACGGTTCGTGATTCTGATTCTTGGTTCTCCCAAAATCTCGAAAACTCTAAAACATGTCAGATTTCATATAACTGGCACTCCACAAATTTTCTAGAAAATTAAGTTCAGAATTTATGAAAATAAAATTTATATTCAAAATATATATCTCAATACGATTCCAACAAAAAAACTGGAGGTCAAACGGAGTCCGGAGTTGGGAGTTATGGCATTCGAAGTTGCTACAACCTTTGAAAATTGTGGCCGAATTTATGACGAATTTTGGGCTTGGTTATAAAAAAATAGAGAGATTTTGACAATCAGGGTTTGAAAGATGATTTTATTCATAGATTCGATAGATATATATAATGGCTAGTAATTAGTTAATTATTATAGGATTAGAATTAAATCAATAAGGATGATTGGGATTACCAACTAATTCAGATAGGAATAGGATTAGTTTAAATAAGAAACGATCTAATTAATGCTAGAAATGATTCCAATAGGATAAGAATTTCTAATGGATAAATCTTCCCATAAATTTAAATCAAATAAATTATTTAAAAACAAATCAGTTTGGTTGCAATCCTTCAAATGATCACCATAATAACTTTAAGTATTATTCTATATTATCAAATAATTTAAATCATATGAATCCAAATCCAAATCAAACTCAATATAATAACTTTAAAATAATATTTAATAATTATCATAACAATTTAAATCATATAAAAGATAAATATTCAAATCAAATAACATTTCAAATTTAGATTCGACAAATCATAATGCCATAATTAGTCATCATAAGTATTTTAAACAATGTTTAAATTATCAACATAATTTAAAGTATAGTTTATAACCATCAAGATAATTTAAATAAATTCAAATATAAGCAAATAACTGATTATCATATCAAAATAATACTCGATGTCATCAAATATTATAAGACTTACTTTTATAAATCCAAATCTTTATTTAAAAATAAATGGACAAAAATCTTTTAATGCTAATTTTTTTAACCAATTTTTAGAAGACCGAAAATAATAACAACATATTTTATATTTCAAATAACAAAATTCGAGAACATTTTTTTAGAAACATTATTTCAAACCATTAATTTAAAACTAGTTTTTTTATAGCAAAAGTAATCACAAAATTTCTTTTACAAAATTTTAACGAAAATTACTTTTAAGCATAATAACTAAAATATATAGAAATAATTTTAAAAAAATTCGGTAAGAGGAGTTACAAATCTACCCGCCTTAGAAAAAAATTTCGTCCTCGAAATTTAACGACTACTAGGATAGACGGACTTGGTTGATCGGTAAAAAGTTAATAAGAATTTATGATAAAAGAAAATAGATGGAGGGGAAAAAGAATTTCTTTAATGAGAACATTACTCAATTTGGGTGAAAATAGAAGAAGTGAATGGATATGGCTTGGTGTGCACGGACACGATGCACATAGACATTTATAGGTGGAGAAAATTTAGAAAAAAAATTGTTTGAAGAAAATAATGGCAAGCTAACATATAAATAGGGTGAAAATTTTGGTTAGATAAGGATTATGATTGTTTAAACCCCGCTAGATAATTCACAATTAATTTAACCATTTTTAAAACCAATTCGACCAATCCCTAAAAAAAACTAGATATTCCTTATCTTCATTTTAAACTATTTAAATCAAAATTAGAAAATTTAATTTTCCAATTTAAATTATCATGACAATTAAATAATTAAATTTAACAAATTTTCAATTATCTTTTTTTAAATAGTAAAAAAACAATAATAATTAATTTCAAAATTGAAGATAATAAATACATAATAGTTGATAGATCTCTTTGCAAAAAAATAAATAAATTATAATTAGTTTTTAAAAATCAAAATATACATGAATTTAATTTCATGTACCTCTCATGCGAATAGAACATATTATTTACAAAAATATTATTTTCTAACTTATCATAAATACTTGTATAGTGAGTAAAAATAGATTTTACGTAGTAGTAAAATAAAATCAAGTTTGTATGGCATATAAAAATATTTACCTGCTACGATATTGATCCACAATAGTTATTTCCTATAAAAATATTTGTAATTAAAACTTTTGTAAAAAGAATTTTAAATACTTCGTATATACGGATTCGCTCTAGACGTACGAATACCAACATAAAATAATTATCAAAATAAACTAAAAAAATTATAGTAAATTTTAGGGGGTTTACAGTTACTCTCCAGTTCGAAAGTTTTCCAGCCGCAGAGATACAAAATGGCATCATCCCTACTCCAAAGGTGACGATGGAAGTAGTCAATCTTCCGCCAGCACAGGACAATACTCAAGGGATCATCCCGTTCTCCACGCCTCAAGACGGAGTCGTAAGAGTCCATTCGGACAAGGCTCCCGCAACGATGAACCAGTAATCATCTTGAATCTCTCGAAAATATTTCATGACCTCGCTTCTAAAATGTTATCCTAAGATGTGTCTACCATGTACTCTCTATCTCTGAGTAGTCACCTCCACCACAAAAGCTGTAAGCTGTCATAATCTTTGAAAAACATTTTACGTCCATATTACCTCTGAAGTATTATTCTACATCGTGTCTACTATGTCCATATTACCTCTGAGTAGTCACCACTTTATGTTAACCCCAAACTTGTCATAACTCCCTAAGAAAAAAATCGTTACGTCCATATTACCTCTGAATTATTATTCTAGGAAGAAGGATGCTTGTCATGTCTATATAACCTCTGAGCAATGCCCCTCCTTTCCCTGACGATTCCATACAATCGTCATCTATAGAACCCTTCACGTCCATATTACCTCTGAGTCGTTTTATACCCAAAAGAGTCTATCCTTACCATGTCCATATTACCTCTGAGTAAGGAAAGTGTCTCTATAAAAACTCTCGTGTTTGCTATGTCCACATAACCTTTAATCAAACACCGCGCCCCAGGGGAATTATCCCCCCTGAGGGAATTCTCACCCCTGTACAGGATTCACACTGTAAAGAGGGACAAAACAGAGAAGGAAAACAAAAACTTTAGATACAAAGAAGGCAAAGTTTTCTATTACAAAATACGTATATAATCCCTCACAAGTTGAAGGACAAAAAGAAGCAGAAAATCAAAACTGGGAAGACTGGTTCTAGAGGTCTTCCAACCGGCTCATCAGATGAGCCCTCTGCTGTGCAATCCATACGCGGGTGCTACAGTCGGCTTCCTGACGTCTGGCAGTCCCATCTTCGACATGGGTCCAAGCCTGACGCACAAGAGCTAATTCGGATTGACGAGTGCTGATATCCCCCTTTTCTTGAATCAGAGCCTCCGAACGTTGGTGAAGGACTTCCCCCTGGTCATCTGATTCCTTTAGGTCACTCTCAGCAAGGGCCAGTGCATCTGTCAGCTTCTGAATCTGTTCTCGGAAGTCGTCAGCGACAGCCAGTTCGACAATCTTTGATTCGACTTCCACAAGTCAATCAGAAAGTGCCTGGTGCATTTGCTCTTGGCGAGACTCCTAAGAAACCATCTTCTCCAGTTCTACTGTAGCTAAGACCGGCAGGGTACGATTAAGACCGTGGAGTTCCAGGGTAGCGGTTTTTAAGTCAGCCAGCAATCCTTTTGTAATCACGTCCTGAGCCTCATATTCTGGATAGTTGCATAAGAGCTGTAACTGACCTTCTACTAGGTCCCAGATCCATCCGGCCAACGGCTGACCATACAAGATGCCCTTTTATACCACGAGTCAAAGCATTGCAGATGACCTCCAGTAGAAATTGGGTGCAATATTCCTTATTAGCCAGACTCTTTGAAATCATTGGAGAAGCTGCAACCCAAGGACCTGGAGCGGAAGCAAGAGCTGAATTCTGCCCCTGTACCGGACACAGAAGGAGCCTTCGATGAGACTCTCGATGGTTCAGGGGGAATAGCCATCTCCACAACCACCTTGACCATCGAGACTAGCCGTGCAACAATTCCTTGGGCCTTTGCTTCAATGGCTGTATCATCGGTCGTTTGCCCGACAGTCAAAACATCAGCTCCAATACGGGCCTGCATGAGGGCAGGAGAAGGAATCCCTCCCAAATTAGAATAAGCAGGAATAGAGTCCCCCTCATTGAACCCCATGTTTTGAGGTGCATCAAGCGCATGCCTTTCAGAAAATCCCCACTCTGACCAAGAAGGTCCCGTCTGCTCAAACCGCACAATCATAAGATATGAAAAGAACGAACAAGTATGAAGAATAAAAGGACTTACCCTAGAGGAAGACCCAGCATAACATGTCATTGTACCCTTTGCAGGCGCAGGGGTCATTTTGACTCTTTTTGCAGGAGGAAAGTTTCCCCAGGCAAGAGCGGGCATCCTCGCAAGCTACAGAGAGTTCGTTCCTCCTCTCTCTCCTCTGCAGATGAGCTAGAACCATCATCTACTTCGCTATCAGAGGGCACCGTCCCGGATGGAAGCAGAAAGGGTGAAGGAGGGGTTTTGATTTACGTCCCCTTAAGCCGACTCCGCTGACGATCATACTCCGGCGAGAAGGTGTTGTATACACAATAAAGCTGGGTAGCAGAGTATAGAAGACTTCCACCTCTCTGTAAATGAGGGGTAGTAAATATGGCCCCCGTACGACTGACATTACAATAATGCCAGGCCCGAGCACCGTCCAAGAGACTACCTTCATGACCAAGACAGAGGTTCGGATTACCCATCATCGCTTGGCTATAGCCAAATTGGCGGGCAAAACGATTGGGTAAGTAAGGCTCCTGTGACGCCCTAGTCCCAAAATACGTAGGACTAAGTACGTAGACATGCCAGCTGTATACATACAAAGTACAAGGGCCTTGTATGAATACATAAGCTGTAAAATACAGTAATCTAAGACAAACTAAATCTCATCCATAATAAAAAGAATAATAAAAGATATTATATAATGAATTATTTTGTTACAATATGTTGGGTGGAGACACATCCACTACCAACCAAAATAAAAAAGGAAGAAGTACATGATATATAAAAGCTAAGTGGAAGTAGCAAGGAGGAACCAAGTCACGTCATCTTCGAATAAATGGAGAAGACCACGATCCCGGCTAGGATACCTGCGGAAGACATGAACACACATTTGGGAAATGACCAGGTCCTCAGACGGAAGTAGCAAGATACAGGAAAAACATGCTAATATAAACTGTCAGAATAAAATAATATATAAAAGACTATTCTAAACACAAATATGCAAAGGAGATTCTAACCGCCTAATATGCAATTTAGAGGACAACTTTCATGCGCATGGGTGGGATTTTAGGCTATGTGTACGTAACTGGCATCCAGTCATCTGTATCCGTCCGTAACGTCCAAAACATCAGAGGACATCTGCAAATAAATCGCCATAGTTCCATCCGAAGACTGTGGTTTACCTATTTGGATTCCCATACGTACTAGCGACTGTCCTCCCCCAATATATCCCACACTGTTCAAGTCATATCCATGGCTCGTCCAGTTTTGTAACTACTTGAGTCTCTAAAACCCTAGTCATAGCAGTTACGATCATCTATCCGTCACACGACTTTAGAGAGGTCTAGGCCATAAGTCATGCCCCTATCAAAATGTCTCATATCGTGTAGTGTGAGTGTCATGGCGAAAGGAGATACAAGGATATCTTCCAACAAGAAGGTAGTCCGCTTAACACTAAGTTAACATGCATATAGTAAAGTAAAACGACTAATAGAGTCGCTTGTACCCATGTATGGCTTGGACGCACAGTTTATAACAAAGGAAACTAACAATATGAAACAAAATAAATAATGTAGAAAATAAATAATTTGACAGTTAATTAGCAAGGTATTTGCCTGTTGCGATACCTGGTGAGTTGCCTGGTATGGTACAATAAAGGTGGCACAAGATCGACTTCGGTGTTACAACTATGCAAGGGAGCCTTTGTTGACGGCACAGATGGTTTCATCGGGTCCAGGACGGTCAATTTAGTTAAGGACGATATAAAGAAGTCTAGAATTGGCGAGAGAATAGGTTTAGTCATGGGCTAGAGGAAAAATTGAAAGAAGTGGAGAATAATATATATGTTTTTATAAAACTTTTCTTAATACTTGAATATAGTTTTATTTAGTAAAAGAATCAAATTAATTACTTAAAAACCCAAAAATCTTTTTAGAAAAAAAAAACTCTAAGTTTTGACAAAACAATATTTCTAAGTAGGAAAACCATATTTTTAATAATAAAATACTTTTAGATAATTATTTGAAAATACTTAAAAATTTATTCTATAATTTGGAACCTATATTTTTCTTATTCAAAAATATTTTAGATAAGTACATAAAATCTAAAAATTAAAAACAAAATCTTGTCAAAAATATATTTGATAAATATATATATAAAAACTAAAGATAATATTTTAGGCTAAAATCCAAATTTTAAAATGACCTAGATAGCTCTAACCAGTTTTACATATAGTTTAGAAAGTAATATATAATTCTTAAATAAATACTAATAATAATGATAACAAACTTTAATAATCTAATAGTAAAAATGGTAACAACAAGTATAGTAAACTTAAATACTGGTAAAAATAACATTAATAATAATAATAATAATAATAATAATAATAATGGATCTTTCTACTAATACAGTAGCTGTAAAGAAAACATAAGAATATTTCAATATACTAAGATATATTAAGGAAATAATAATAATAGATAAAGCTGTATGCTCCTTCCGACGGAGAGGACACACTACAGACAAAAAAATAAAAAAATAATAAAAAGGAGAAAAAGAAACTGAATGAGGAGGAGAGAGAAGGAAAGATGGAGAAGAATCGAGAGATGGGAAGAAGAGGGGAACGGGGGGTGAGAGCTCGGAAAAGAACGGCGAAGAAAGGGGAGCTGGGGTTGACGGCCGGCGGCGTGGCGCGGCGCACTGGAAGAGGCGGTGGACTCGGGAGCGGTGACGCGGGAGTGTGGATGGGAAGGAGGCTCGGCGAGGGAAGCGGCGGCACTACGCGAACGGAGGAAAGGGGCGAGCACGTTCGGTCGGCGGGGCGACCGGAAAGGGGTAGCGGGCGACGGCGTTCCGTTCTCGAGCGCGCGAGCAGAAGTCGCTCGGCACCGAAGCTCTCGAGCGCGGGCAGCTGATCGGGACATGGGCGGTCGGGAAGTTACAGCCGCGGCGCTGCGGCGGAGATTCAGCCAGGCGCTGCTCCGGAACTCACTGGAGCTCCGTTCGCCGAGGCGCAACTCTGTGAGGTTCGAGAAGCAAGGGGGATGAGGCAGCACTGTCGCAGTCGCCGTGGCAGCACGGCGAGGGCGACGCGACCGACGGCTAGGTCAGGTTTGGGGTTTAGGTTTTGATTTATTTAATTTGCTTTTTCTGGAAGGCTGGTGGTTGGACTAAAGGTGTGGTTGGCCTCGAGGTGTTGGCCGGTGGCGGATGGTCGGAGGTGTTCGGGCTTGGGTGGCCGGAGGCAAGTGGTTTGGTTGAGATGAGATAGGGGGTTTGGCTGGGCTGTCGGGAAACGGTGAGACGGGGTGCTAGCATCGAGATGGTTCTCGGTGGGGTTACGACTGTGGAACAAGGGACGATGGTGTTGGCGGGATGATGGTGATCTGGAGGTGGTTCTGGTGATGGTCGAGGGGCAGGACATGGTGGAAGGGAGTGGCCAGTGGGGGTTCGGCCATGGGCCGAGGTCAGAGAATTTGGCGGTTTCGACAATGGCGGTGGTGGTTGCGTTGGTGTCGTTAGGGTTAGGTTTAGGATTTGGTATTGGATATTTGATTGTGTCAGGTCTGTCGACACGGAGAGATGGATAATGTATTTGTAAAGAAAATGGAATAAGAATTGGACAGGAAGGGATTACATGGACACGATGCACTCACGTGGGTGGAGAAATTTGTGGATGGTTGGAATTTATGGAAAAAATTTGTGGAATAGTTTTATGGAGAAACAATGGAGAGTCTCCCCTATTTATAGGGTTGAGGAATCCTTGGTAGATATGGATTAGGACTGTTTAAACTCCAATAAGATAAATCATCTTTTTTTTTCAAAAATTACTCCAATCAATCCAAATCCAATTCAAATTTTAGATAAATCTAATCTAAATTAATATAGATAAATTTTGTCTCCAAATAAAAGCTATTTAAAATGTTTTCAAATGTAAGCCAATAAAAATAATCTTCTCAAATATACTTCATCATATTTAATTCTATTTAAACCAAAACAATATTTTCAAATACTTTTTCGAATAATAAAATATTAATATTAAATAAATTTTGAAAATAGAATTATATTTATAAATCTAAATTTTCGTACCTCATATGAAATAAATATTTGCACAAAACATTATTTTCAAAATTACCATTTAAATTATCACCATTAAATTCAAAATATCTTTTCATAAACAATAATAATTAATTAATTTCAAAAATCATAATAAATATTTTAAGTATTAATAGGAAAAAAAATTTAAACTACATTTTTAATAATTTAGATAAAATAATTTCGAAAATAAACATAAATAATCAAATCTTTAAAATACCTTCTTGCTAAATTACTTTTAATAAAAATAATTATTATATATATTATTTTGAAACCATCATCGATAATAAAATCAAAAATATTTTTCTAAAAATATGTACCTCGCACATATTCGCACTCGACGAGTAAATACGAAAAATGCAAATTCCTGTACGACGTACAATACGACTATGCGATGTATAAATAGAAAAAAAATCAGTACTAAAAATATAGTAAAAATTTAGGGATTTTACATCCTACCCAACTTACAAGAATTTCGTCCTCGAAATTAAGAATAAATAGGGGTTGAAAAGGTACAAGGGTATATCGATGAGAAACAATCAAATCACGACGTTCAAAACATACATTAGAAAATCGTGATTTCGATAATTGCGGAAAGAAATCACGAATTTAATTTAGGGAGTAATTTATGGTCGCGTGTTAACGTAATAAGAGACAAAGATTAATGGTCAATAAGAGGTGGTAAATTGATTTGAGATCAAGGACAGGTGGTTTTCTAGGGAGAAAATACTCATTTAGGTTTTAGGGGTGTTAAGGAAATAATTCTAGTCATTTCTAAATTTCAAATGATTAGAGATCATGATCAAGAGTCGAAGGGTAGGGCGTATAACTCGAGGCAAGGTTGTAAACACATGGCTTGGTTGATGGCTAACTATAACTATCGTGGTCATAGGGGGAACACTTGGTTTCTATCTATCAAGTACGAGTGTTCTGTCCTTCCAAATTAAGTGAAAGACAAAAATAAATAAGAGTTCGAAGGAGATGTTTATTGAATACGAACACGTGGTTCAAAGGCGACTAAATAATTTGAAAAGAGTTGCCAAGGCTGTCGCGGATGGGACTCTAGAGGGCAAGTTTAGCTATGTCCCCATCCACGTAGAACGATAAATAAAAGCGAACCAAAGTGCACTCGATTAATCAGACCATCATGTACCGGTTCTGACTAGACGAGCGCGCGCTCAATAACATGTGTCTTGAACAAGTTTGATAACGGTTAAACTTGCAAAACTAGGCTATAGTAGCAACATTTAGACAAGATGGTAAAATATAGGCAAGTGAGATTATTATTGAAAGAGACTAGAATTAGTTCGAACAACTTAAGAATCTAAGTCTTGTTTGGTGCCTATATAGTCGACCTATTGTCTCCTTGTCTAAGGCTTTGGTCGACCAATAAGGTATGGTCTTTAAAAATTTATAGTCTAGGTAATCCACTTAGTATCTACTATAATGAGTCATAAGGATGAAGGCAATGCTAGGTCATGAGGCATTCTACCCAACTTACAAGAGTTAAACTAGTATGGTGATGGAACATTGGGTCATGTCCACCTAGTATAGGTTACCTTATTAATCTCTATCAAGTACAAAAGAATGCACGAATCACGATAGAAGGGATCAAGCAAGATGTAACTCGAGAAGAAGGCGGTCAAGTATGTGGATGAGATCCTAGACTCTAATCCTATACGCAGGCTTGCTTGGTATGGTAAAGTAACCAAACAATTTATCTAGACCTGCATGGGCTACCACAAAAACATGTGACGCCCCAGTCCCAAAATACGTAGGACTAAGTACGTGGACATGCCAGCTGTATACATACAAAGTACAGGGGCCTTGTATGAATGCATAAGCTATAAAATGCAGTAATCCAAGACAAACTAAATCTCATCCACAATGAAAAGAATAATAAAAGATATCATATAATGCATTATTTTGGTACAATATATTGAGTGGAGACACATCCACTACCAACCAAAATAAAAAGGAAAAAGTATATGATATATAAAAGCTAAGTGGAAGTAGCAAGGAGGAACCAAGTCACGTCATCTTCGAATAAATGGAAAAGACTACGATCCCGGCTAAGATACATGCGGAAGACATGAACACACACTTGGGAAATAACCAGGTCCTCAGACGGACGTAGCAAGACACAGGAAGAACATGCTAATATGAACTGTCAGAATAAAATAATATATAAAAGACTATTCAAAACACAAATATGCAAAGGAGATTCTAACCGCCTAATGTGCAATTTAGAGGACAACTTTCATGCTCATGGGTGGGATTTTAGGCTATGTGTACATAACTGGCATCCAGTCATCTGTATCCGTCCGTAACGTCCAAAACGTCAGAGGACATCTGCAAATAAATCGCCACAGTTCCATCCGGAGACTGTGGTTTACCTATTTGGATTCCCATACGTACTAGCGACTGTCCTCCCCCAATATATCCAACACTGTTCAAGTCATGTCCATGGCTCGTCCAGTTTTGTAACTGCTTGAGTCTCTAAAACCCTAGTCATAGCAGTTACGATCATCTATCCGTCACACGACTTTAGAGAGGGCCAGTCCATAAGTCATGTCCCTATTAAAATGTCTCATATCGTGTAGTGTGAGTGTCATGGCCAAAGGAGATACAAGGATATCCTCCAACAAGAAGGTAGTCCGCTTAACACTAACTTAACATGCATATAGTAAAGTAAAACGACTAATAGAGTCACTTGCACCCAAGTATGGCTTGGACGCGCAATTTATAACAAAGAAAACTAACAATATGAAATAAAATAAATAATGCAGAAAATAAATAATTTGACAGTTAATTAGCAAGGTATACTTGCCTGTTGAGACGCCTGGTGAGTTGCCTGGTGTGGTACAATAAAGGTGGTACAAGATCGACTTCGGTGTTTCAACTATGCAAGGGAGCCTATGTTGACGGCACAGATGGTTTCATCGGGTCCAGGGCGGTCAATTTAGTTAGGGACGATATAAAGAAGTCTTGAATTGGCGAGAGAATAGGTTTAGTCATGGGCTAGAGGAAAAATTGAAAGAAGTGGAGAATAATATATATGTTTTTATAAAACTTTTCTTAATACTTGAATATAGTTTTATTTAGTAAAATAATCAAATTAATTACTTAAAAACCCAAAAACCTTTTTAGAAAAAAAAACTCTAAGTTTTGACAAAACAATATTTCTAAGTAGGAAAACTATATTTTTAATAATAAAATAATTTTAGATAATTATTTGAAAATACTTAAAAATTTATTCTATAATTTGGAACCTATATTTTTCTTATTAAAAAATATTTTAGGTAAGTACATAAAATCTAAAAATTAAAAACAAAATTTTGTCAAAAATATATTTGATAAATATATATATGAAAACTAAAGATAATATTTTAGGCTAAAATCCAAATTTTAAAATGACCTAGATAGCTCTAACCAGTTTTACATATAGTTTAGAAAGTAATATATAATTCTTAAATAAATACTAATAATCATGATATCAAATTTTAATAATCTAATAGTAAAAATGGTAACAACAAGTATAGTAAACTTAAATACTGGTAAAAATAACATTAATAATAATAATAATAATAATAATAATAATAATAATAATGGATCTTTCTACTAATACAGTAGCTGTAAAGAAAACATAAGATATTTCAATATACAAAGATATATTAAGGAAATAATAATAATAATAATAATAATAATAATAATAATAATAATAGATAAAGTTGTACGCTCCTTCCGATGGAAAGGACACACTGCAGACAAAAAATAAAAAATAATAAAAAGGAGAAAAAGAAACTGGAGGAGGAGGAGAGAGAAGGAAAGATGGAGAAGAATCGAGAGATGGGAAGAAGAGAGGAACGGGGGGTGAGAGCTCGGGGAAGAGCGGGGGAGAAAGGGGAGCTGGGTTGTCGGCAGACGGCGTAGCACGGCGCATTGGGAGAGGCGGTGGACTCGGGAGCGGTGGTGCGGGAGTGTGGATAGGAAGGAGGCTCGGCGAGGGAAGCGGCGGCGCTGCGCGAACGGGGGAGAGGGGCGAGCACGTTCGGTCGGCGGGGCGACCGGAAAGGGGTAGCGGGCGGCGGCGTTCCGTGCTCGAGTGCGCGGGCGAAACTGGCTCGGCGTCGGAGCTCTCGAGCGCGGGCGGCTGATCGGAACAAGGGCAATCGGGAAGTTACAGCCGCGGCGCTACGACGGAGATTCAGCCAGGCGCTGCTCCGGAACTCACTGGAGCTCCGTTTACCGAGGCGCGGCTCTGTGGGGTTCGGGAAGCGAGGAGGATGCGGCAGCGCTGTCGCGGTCGCCGTGGCAGCGTGACAAGGGCAGCGCGACCGGCGGCTAGGTCAGGTTTGGGGTTTAGGTTTTAATTTATTTAATTTACTTTTTCTGGGAGGCTGGTGGTTGGGCTAAAGGTGTGGTTGGCCTCGAGGTGTTGGCCGGTGGACGATGGTCGGAGGTGTTCGGGCTTGGGTGGCCGGAGGCAAGTGGTTTGGTTGAGATGAGATAGGGGGTTTGGCTGGGCTGTCGTGAAACGGCGAGACGGGGTGCTAGCATCGAGATGGTTCTCGGTGGGGTTACGACTGTGGAACAGGGGACGATGGTGTTGGCGGGATGATGGTGATCTGGAGGTGGTTCTGGTGATGGTCGAGGGGCAGGACGTGGTTGAAGGGAGTGGCCAGTGGGGGTTCGGCCATGGGCCGAGGTCAGGGAATTTGGCAATTTCGACAATGGCGGTGGTGGTTGCCTTGGTGTCGTTAGGGTTAGGTTTAGGATTTGGTATTGGATATTTGATTGTGTCGGGTCTTTCGACACGGAGAGATGGATAATGTATTTGTAAAGAAAATGGAATAAGAATTGGACGGGGAGGGATTACATGGACACGATGCACTCACGTGGGTGGAAAAATTTGTGGATGGTTTGAATTTAAGGAAAAAATTTGTGGAATAGTTTTGTGGAGAAACAATGGAGAGTCTCTCCTATTTATAGGGTTGAGGAATCCTTGGTAGATAGGGACTAGGACTGTTTAAACTCCAATAAGATAAATCATCTTTTTTTTTCAAAAATTACTCCAATCAATCCAAATCCAATTCAAATTTTAGATAAATCTAATCTAAATTAATATAGATAAATTTCGTCTCCAAATAAAAGCTATTTAAAATCTTTTCAAATGTAAGCCAATAAAAATAATCTTCTCAAATATACTTCATCATATTTAATTCAATTTAAACCAAAACAATATTTTCAAATACTTTTTCGAATAATAAAATATTAATATTAAATAAATTTTGAAAATAGAATTATATTTATAAATCTAAATTTTCGTACCTCATATGAAATAAATATTTGCACAAAATATTGTTTTCAAAATTACCATTTAAATTATCACTATTAAATTCAAAATATCTTTTCATAAACAATAATAATTAATTAATTTCAAAAATCATAATAAATATTTTAAGTATTAATAGGAAAAAAAAATTATACTACATTTTTAATAATTTAGATAAAATAATTTCAAAAATAAAAATAAGTAATCAAATCTTTAAAATACCTTCTTGCTAAATTACTTTTAATAAAAATAATTATTATATATATTATTTTGAAACCATCATCGATAATAAAATCAAAAACATTTTTCTAAAAATATGTACCTCGCACATATTTGCACTCGACGAGTAAATACGAAAAACGTAAATTCCCGTACGACGTACAATACGACTATGCGACGTATAAATACAAAAAAAATCAGTGCTAAAAATATAGTAGAAATTTAGGGGTTTTACATCTCCAAAAACACCCGGTTTTGGTTCCTATACTCTAGGTGGGAAGGACGGATGGACTGCAACCAGAAGAACACCCCCAGGGTCAGGTCCTCGTCCACCAACTTCTCGTCAGAACGAAAGCTATCATAGGAGGGCAGAACCCGATAGATGGCATACTCTCCCAATCGACCCAGCATCCACCAACAAGTAGGAAGGTCCCGAGGGACCCATACCGTACGCTCGTAATTGCGCAGAGTTGCATCCCCCGCCTCATTTCCTAAAATTATATAGGGTTTTATCAGACCGGGACGATGTAGAGCCAACCAACCCATCAGGTAGTGATACGGGAGCTCAACTGACGGGAAGTCCTCGTTACTACCATCACAATCAAGAATCTTCTGGAAGAACTCCCACAGACCGTGCAACAGGTTGTACACCATAGCCGGTAACAACGACAAAGGTTGCTTGAAAGCGAGCCTCACGACGGGTAGGATCAGATCCTGGCTAATCCAGCTAGCGGGACCAGAACCCCCAAGCACTACAGCCATCCGCAGCCACACCATCAAGAAGGCTACCAAGGTCACTTTTGGGCTCATGGGACCAGATTCTGGCTGAAGAAGCTATGAATGTTAGAAGTGGGACCACCCTCAGCATCAATAGACGGAGCCAATACCATAGCGGCACTCATCATATCATCTTCCTCATCAGCAGTATACGCTGGGTGCGAGGCATAGTAGGGCATCCCCGGTGTCGAGGGAACTCGGATAAAGATATAATTAACCCAAGCTTGGATATGGGGCGGGTCCTGCGCCTGGTATTAGTACCTGTACACTTGGTAGTGGCAGAATAGCTCCTTATACACATTCATCATAGCAGGATGCTCAGTCTCCAAGGCAAAGAACTCCTTACCAAGAGTATACTCCTCATAAGGCTGACTTCCCCATGGTAGCTTGGATAGGGCGCGTATCTCGTGAAGCGCTAAACCCAACTCACCACAGGGAGTGAAGAACGTCCCTGTATGATGATTGAACATCTCTAATAGGGCAAGGAAAAGAGCACGGTTGACAACAATTCTGTGCACAGAGGCTTTAACGCAGCTATAAATACCCGCTTCCTTCATGTCCCCCTTGAACTTTCTCATTGCCCAAAGGGACAATGCCTTCTACTCCAATTCAGGATGGATCAACCCATCCATGTGAAAGTTACCCTTCGGGTAAATACAGCAGGCAAATAGTAACTTGTTGGCAAAAGGAGAGGCACGATAAGGGCGCACCTCAGCAGTGAACGCTACAAATACCTGACTGGGGAGCAGGACACGTAGCATGGTATGCAAACCCTCAGGCACAGCACAAAAGAAATCCTTTGGGTCAGAATAGACCACCTCCTCAATACGGCCAACTAGCAGGTTCTGGCATTCTGGTGTCAGATTCCAGCGCTTATTGCACGTTTCAGATAGGCAGAAGAAAGCAGAAAGTGGAAGATGACGAGAAATGGAAGGCACGAACAAAGGAGTGCCACTGGCATTGTCGAAATACCAGTCTTCGGTGATGTCTAAAAATGTTGCGTTCTCCAATACAAATTCGTTGCCGAACAAAAAGCGAGATTTCAACATTTTGGCAGTATTGCAAGCATCCGACAACCAGCCTCGATCCATCATGTGATGGAGATAGTTAAGGATTTGCTCCCTAATCATGGCCAGACGACTTCTTGATTGACCAGAAGTGAGTCGTCGAGCAGAAGAATGGGTAAATGTCTCTAAGGCACCACTGCCTTCGGTGCCGATGGTTAAAGCCAAAAGGAAGTCCCTGAGGAAAGCTGAAGGTACAGGGACTGCAAAAAATATGCCAGAAGGACGAGAAGTTAGGTATTGAAAGTCTGTATGTCTTCAAAAGAAACACCAGCAAGGCAAAAATGCCAAATATCGCTTCAAGACCGTATCGCAGAAAGCACGCCATTTTTGGTAAAAATTAAGAAATGAAGTCAGATGCTTACCGACAATAGGAGGTCGTACTTCTTCATTAATAAAGAGTTGTTCGATAGCGACATCCTCAGAAGCCAACTGTTTGCCTCGAGTCGGATGACGGCTTGTTCCCTCTTTGCTAGTTTATTCTGGGATAGAGACCTCAGATGGCCTCGTCAACTCCGTGGCTGCTCGACGGTTACCCCTTGCTGGATATCAAGGAGAACCGATTATGCCACCATAGGTTCTCGGATAGCCAGCTATAGGTGCTTTAGGGTTTCGGGTTTCTTGGGGGCCATGGCGAAGAGCTAGGGTTTTGAAGAAAAAGAGAACTCTAGCGTAGATTGCTGAAGAAAATATGAAGGCATACAGATTTCTCTCTCCCCCAAAATGCCTACTTATAGGAAGGGATACGTTCGTAAGAGAAGAAAAAATGCCTCGGACGACGTGGGTTCAGAAAAAAGGGGTCATGATGAACGTTTGCGTGATACGAGGAGTCATGATCACGCTTAAGGAGGAGACGGCTTAATACATTTAATGCTGGAGCCTAAGCACACCGTCAGCCTGTCCGCAGGAAGTGATGGGTATGTCCTCTAAAAAAAAGAGGAGATAGGTGTCATGCTTCTTTTTAAAGTGCCCCGAGCTTGAACCAAGTTTAAGACACTTTGAAGGGGGTCTTGTAGAAGCATAAAAAATTACAGCTGATGCAAGGCGTAGGTGGGTGCTCTCGTCACCCACCCTCTTCCTACCATGGTCTAGATGACAGATAGTGTCGGTTAGTGTCCCCTACTACGGACCTAACATCACAGAGGCGCAGACAGTCAGATGCGCAAACCGACCAAAGACGAAGACATTCTCAGGATGAAGTTCAGAAGAAAAAGAAAGCACTCTTCTTATTAATCGTAGCTACAAGGGTCTATTATACAGGCCTATCTCAAGTACATAAGAAAGAAGTTTCTTGAATCTTATTTACAAGGATCAATTATAAGGTCTTTGTTACACAGGTGAGAATAGAAATTTCTATGAACATAAGAGAAGGATCGTCTTCGATGGGCAGCCTTCACAGTGTGATCGTCATGGGCAGAAAAGAGATGTACAGTCTACATCAAAGTCTCTCCTCCACTGACTCACAGCGTCATCAGAGCCAACCCTCTTGTCACCAAGAGAAGCTAGAGCTCCAATATATACTGAAGCAGTGGAAGGCCCAGAACCACAGCACGATGAAGCCCTATTGCTCCCAAAGATCAAGGCAGAGCACGGCCGGCTATTCATCGGGTGAGAAATCAATCTCGAGCCCGTGGCTTGGATCTCCCACATCCCTCAGACATTATTCAGATTAGAACTCCCTAAGAAGGACATTTGCATACTTCTCAAGGGCAGTAATGGCTCCTTCTACACAGAATTCCTCCATAAGAATATGGCTCCTAAAAATGAGAGAGGTCTCAACCAGCAACCAACTTACACAAGGCCGATCGTGTCTCGAAGTTAAGTTTGGATATTGCATGGTGGTGAAGGATGCCGAGAAGAAGACAACGACTCGTCAGAGGAGAACTTTCCCTTTTATATGACCGAGAGTGGCCTAAAGCGCTCACCACATGGCCGACGGTCAGAATTCTAGCATTAATGGTACAAACCTAAGACTCAGCACTTTGAATGTTGGTCTCAGACCCTTAGAATTCCCTCTATTACGGTGGCAATTAAGAGGGAAGTCCTTAAAGAGCGGGTATTTATCGCTCTTTACTTAAAGAAGCTAGAGCCTTCGAACTAGAGGCACAGCCACTTGCCTGTGCCAACCTCAAAAACAAGATGGTGGTAGGCCCCCTCCCCTTCTTTTATTCCAGAAGCCAGTGTCAACACTCCGGAGGCACGGCTATCTAACTTGCCAATATCAGACGCACAAGGGTGTCATACCCTTTCCTTCGCAGCCAATGCCTTCACTGTTCAGAGGCGCAGCTACTTACCTGCGTCTGTATGAGGCGCAGGATGGTGATATGCTCACACCATCTCTATTCCTATGGTGCAGTCGTCTGTTCTGGATCAGAAGCTTAAGTCACTTCACTACAAGAGACTTGAGAACTCCCATCGCAACCAATACAAGTCAACTTGTCGCTCCAAAAGCACAGTAACCTCGTCAACCTGAAGCACAAGCCTACTTGTTACCTACAACACAGTGACTCTGGAGCCCAAAACACACCTTCGTAAGTTGCTCTATACGCACAGAAGCCTCGTCATCATTCGAAGCCAAGTCCACTCGTCACCTGAAAGTACAGAGGTTCCGTCGTCTCTAGAAGCACGGTCTACTCGTCGCCATAGAAGCATAGCAACACTTAGTCCTCACCAGAGGTGCAGGAAGCATGGGTCCACCCCAATTGGTTTGTTTAAAATGCCTCTTGTAGAGAAGATTGGGATTAAATCATGATTGCTATCATATTGGATTGATTTAAATCTTAGACGAGGATCAATTAGACTCCAAATGTAAGATGAAAGCCCAAGATTTACTCGGTTGTATCCGAGCAAGCAAATCAAAATACGCCAAGTGTCACCTCCTTCGGTTATGTTTATAACTATCAGAGATCTCGTTTGAGGGGAATCTCGATGTCCGCCATGTGTCAGCACCACAGAAACCCGTACCGTACAACAACGGCAGATTCTTTCATATCTCAGGAACCCTAATGTACATCGCATATGTTCTCGGTTCTCTATAAATATAAGGAGTTCTTCATCCACCAAAGGATTGGGAGAATGACATAGAGAACATTGACAATCGACAATCTTTAAAGGAGCAGAGATCTTCATCCACAAGAGTCGGCCACCCTCATCCACCAATCAACCAAAGAACCAACCAACCAACCATCTTCAAGGGATCTTATCATCCAAACAGCCTCTTGATCGGTGACCCTTGTAATGCCCCAGTCCCAATATACATAAGACCGAGTACGTGAACATGCCAGCTGCACATATACGAAGAATACTATAATATATGGAATCCTCGTATACGTACATAAGCTGTATATAAAATAATCACAAGCCAACAGAATATAACAATCTAATCTCATCGCAACTCAACACGAAAGATAATAGAGTCCAGATAATAAATGAGTGTATCAAAAGATAGACGGGTGGACATACCCACTCCAAATAGCTATGAAAAATAGTCTCATAAGATCGGAGTCCAACCTCCACAAAATAGAAGAAAAAGAGATTTAAAAATATCCACTAATGTCTCAATAAATGAATAGACTAAAAATCAGTCGGAGATGTCTCGTCATCGATATAGGATAGATCCAGCGCCGCTTTTTACTCCTACTGGAACTCGTCTAAACCTGGAGAGATAACCAGGTCCTCAGCGGGACATAACAAGATACAAGAAAACACCATGCCATTTAAACTGTGATAATAAATAGGAAATAAAGTGATGCATGCAATATGGTACCTAACTATTCTACTGTGAATATGCAGTTGAAATACAATCCTTCGACGCATAAACCCTGGCTGAATATAGGATCTAGTATGGTCCCCTCTTGGGCACCAGTGACCAAGCGCATAACGTTCAAGAACGTCAGTGGCCAACCTGAGGGGGTAAGCATACCCGTATCTCCAGCGGAGCTTCCGGGTTACAAGAGAAAGTGTAATAGAAGCCCATACGTCAGGTATTGTTTTTCCCATCCAATGCCTAGTATTGTCATCTCTATGACTGATATGAACCTCTAGTAACAGCCGTGTCTACTAGCATGTAATTCTATTGGCAGTTACTCCTATACGTCGCACGCTCTATACGTATTGGTGGCCAGCCGACTTCGCGAGTACGTGTCCTACATATGACTCAAAATATGTGGCAAAGCAAGTGTCAAGGCCGTACGAGATATACCAATATCTCATCAATAATGGGTGGTCACTAGACTAAGTCAATGCAAGAGAAATAAATAAAAATAAAAAAATGACCAATAGAGTCGCTTGCACCCAAGTATGACTTGGACGCACAGTTTTATAATAATAACAATAATAAAATGCTGAAAATAAATAACTAAAAATAAGAATATGTAATCACAGAGTAAGGTGGCAAGGTATCTTGCCTGGTGGTGCGAAGGTGGCAAGTCCAAGATTCACAATGTCAGCAAAAGAAATATCACAATCTCCGAACAACTTCGGATGCTGAAACAAACATCAAGAACGTACTCGGAATAAATAATATACCTAGGAAATGCCTGTCTAAAAGCCTAATTTTGGAACAGGGGCAAAATCTTAATTTTGGGTCAAAACGATATCCGCCGTTGGACCCGTTTTGTACCGAAACGCATGCCAATGTCTACGGTATCTAAAGTCATCGAACTACGTGTCTATGGATCCGATTTGAGGAGAGGAACTCAACGGTATGTCCGATTTTGGATTTCGATGAGCCGTGCACAAAATCGCCGATTGGGTCGGGTTACGGGCCTACCAAATTTGGCATTCCGATCAACCTTATCAGAATTGAACCGTACTATATAGGACCATAAAATCGATACGGTCCTGATGGCGCAAGTTTCGCGTCGATCAGACGAACGTACACGAAGTTATGGCCAAGTTTGTAAAGCGTCGATACGGCGGTATCTCGACGGATAAACACTGATTTCGTCGCGCACACGCAATGAAATCGAGTTCCGTCAGTTTCCACACGTCGGCAACATCCATACGCACCTTTCGATGCGTATATTGTGCGACCATGTCGTCCGGTTTGTCGGGACGCATGCCGTATCGGGAAATTTTCTAAAGTTTTTAATATTTTTAACACAATTTTTTGCACAAGTTTAACCTCATGTAACTTTCTGTACAATAAACGAAATAAAATTCTATAAAGTGCATTTTTATCTCGATTATTTTATTTATGACTGTTTTCAATTAGTTTATTAAAAATCCTAAAGTGCTGATCAAAAGATGGCTTCCAAGTTGGGTTCTTGGACTGTCCGATCCTCTATTTTCGAGTCAAATTTTTACTCGACTCTGCATCGAGTTTCCAATCAATATAGGGGTAATTTCGAAACCCACCTGATGGGTTTCGAAGGGGGTTATGTTGGCCTCATGTCGAACTTCGTAGATTCGAAAATAATAAAACTAGACAAAAGTTATAAGGGTCGAAAGTTGGTACCTGGATTCGGTTGATATCAGAGTGTTCTCTGTTTGTGCTCAGGTTTTTGCTATTTTTTCGGCGATCTAGTCGGCGGCGGCGGCGGACAGGCGGGCGGACATTGGTACGGGGGTGTCGGGGTCGTGCTGGAGTTGAAGATTGGGGTCGAGGACGAGTGATTTGGTGTGCGCGATGGTTTCGAAGGTTGGGATGAAAATCGTAGGTTATATGGTTATCTAGTTTTCTATTACTATTTATGTTCGGATTTTTAATTCGATTAGGTTAAGATTGTGTTCAAGTCAAGGAGAATCTTATTTAGGATTTGATGGGATTTTACTTGGGAAGATAGTGGTTTTGAGTTGAAGGAGATTCAAATTTCGGTTTGAGACTTAACTCTCTGTGCTGAGCGAAATGTTCGCTCGGGTTGGGAGAGATGGGAACAGTGCTAGGCACTGTTCCAATAGCCTTTTTTTTAACTCAGTATATATAAAAAAAGGATATATACACCTAAAATATATATATATATATATATATATATAATATATATATATATATATATATATATATATATATATATATATATATATATACATATACTATATATATTTATATATATATATATATATATATATATATATATATATACATATACATATATATATTTATATATATATAAAATATATATATATATATATATATATATATATATATATGTGTGTGTGTGTGTGTGTTTGTGTGGGTGTGTGTGTGTGTGTAAGTATTCCTATACTTTTGTACACTATTTTAAACCCTTTAATTCTATAGATTCAAAATATTTTAATAACTAATTAACAATTTCTTTTCTATTTATTGATTTTAATACATATATATATATATATATATATATATATATATATATATATATATATATATATATATAAATATATATAAATATATAATATATATATATATATATATATATATATATATATAATATATATATATATATATGGATGGAAAAAAATATATATATATATATGGATGGCAATGGGGCGGGTCGGGGCCGGGGATCATACCCCCCATCCCCGTCCACGAGTAGTGTCCGAATCCCCGTCCCCAACCCCATCCCCGATCGGGTTTAAATTTTTATCCCCGTCCCCGTCCGCGTTTAACAATGTACTCCCCGTCCACGTCCCCGCCCGATTAACACTTTTTAGATCGGATTATATATATATATATATATATATATATATATATATATATATATATATATATATATGGATGGCAATGGGGCGGGTCGGGGCCGGGGATCATACCCCCCATCCCCGTCCCCGAGTAGTGTCCGAATCCCCGTCCCCAACCCCATCCCCGATCGGGTTTAAATTTTTATCACCGTCACCGTCCGCGTTTAACAACGTACTCCCCGTCCCCATCCCCGCCCCATTAACACTTTTTAGATCGGATTTTTTCGTCCCCATTTGTCGTCCCGTTAATAATTTTTTCTGTATAAACTATTTCATTCCAAATTTTTTTTTACAAGACATGTTGATTTAATAAAAAATTATATCTAACTAGTACTAGATAGATCATGAACTCATACAAATTTGTTGTACATATAACTATAAGTAATCGGGGTCAGAGATTTACCGGGACGGGGAGTACAATACCCATACCCGGCCCCGAATACGATCTGGGATTTTGTTTAATCCTCATTCTCGTCCCCATCCCCGTTTCTATATCCCCAAACCCGTCCCCTTCGGGGGAAAAAAGTCGGATCCCCATTGGGTTCGGAGGAAGTTGCCAACCACGGATATAGGAAGTCAGGATCCATTGGGTTCGTAGGGCTAGCAGGGTTCGGCGGAGGCAACGTTCACGGTGTGAGAAGGGGAAGGAGATTAGGCAAGTTTGGCGACATATTCAAGGGCGTGATGCTAGCACTAGCAGTGGATCCATGCAGCACGGATTGCGTAGGAGTGAAGGCAATCGTGCGTTTTCAGCTCCGCCATTATGGCACGTGGGGGAGTCATCTTCAGACCAGCTGGCTTTATGGTTGGATGACGGGCGCCCCATACAAGGGGGACGTAGCGCCACATGCTCTTGTTTGGATGGGCGGTCGGGGCCTGAGCGAGGTATTCATTCTATTGATTTATCGGACCTTCCTATCATTATTCATAGTCAGCTGGGTCAAGGAGTCATAGCTGCTGGTTCCGATATTGAAGAACTCAGCTTGGTGGTGTGGGAGAAGCCTGTCTCCGGTCCTATCAGCATCTGGGATGATGATCCTATTCAGGGAGATGATATGGTTTTACTGCCTGAATATAGCACTTCCAGTGTCCTTCGGGAGGGTCGAGACGATAGATGGCAGATGGTACCCTTCAAAAAGGCGGCTGGTAAGCGAAGGAAGTCGATGGCGCCTCAGTCGGATCGATTACTTCGTTCTCATGCTTCCCAGGTTAGGCGGGACCCCAAGTGGGTCCATGGTTAACTTCCTTATATGGAATGTTCGGGGGACGGTGAACAGACCTACTTTATGCCATCTCAATTCCTTGTATCGGACCAACAATATTCAGGTTCTTGGTATTATCGAGCCCAAGGTGGCATCTTCTAAGCTCTTGTCTTATCAATTGAGGTTGGGTTTTGATGCTAGTTTTTGCAATGAGAAAGGGAATATTTGGTTTTTTAGCAAGTCCGGTATGGGGCTCGCCTGTATTGATTCATGTAGTCAGGCTATCTCGATGCAGCTTTCTTTGAGTTGTTTTTCGGTTCCGGTGTGGCTGTCTGTAGTTCATGGTGCTGGGACAAGACAGGAGAGATGACGTCTTTGGCGGCATTTGCTTGACGTCCAAGCCATGGACGTTGCCATGCCCTGGGCTGTGGGCGGGGATTTTAATATCATTGCTTCTCCGGACGAAAAATTTGGAGGTCGGTCGCCGGATTCGAGGGCTATCTCTGATTTCCTTGACTTCCAGTTGGCTGTCGGTCTTTCTGATGTTGGTTTCAGAGGTAGCTCTTTCACCTGGATGAATGGCCAGTCTGGGGTTGATCGGCAGGGATCTCGACTGGATCAATTGCTCGCGTCGGGTAGTTGGTTAGATGGTGTCCAGGTTTCGTACGAGCATCTCAACCGAGCAGAATCTGATCACGCACCTCTTTTGATATCTTGCCAGCCAGTTTCTTCCATTAAGCGTCGAGGATTCAGGTTCCTCGACTTTTGGACGTCTCATCCTGACTTCCTATCCATGGTTGCCCGGGCGTGGAAATCTTGTTGGCATTATGATGTGCTTGATCGACTGGGCATGCGCCTACGGACTACGGGGCAGGTCCTGGCCGGTTGGAGCAAGTCTACTTTCGACGACGTTTTTCAGGAGGTTCGTCAGACGGAGGATGTTGTTTTGGCGGCAGAAGAGAATTATGATCTTCATCCTTCAGAGAGAGGTAGGGCTGTTTGGATGGAGGCTGTAGCCAGACTGAAGCAAAAGGTCCAGGTTGAGGAGTCTTTTTGGAAACAAAAGGCCAGATTGAAATGGGACCTGGAAGGTGATAGGAATACGCAGTTTTTCCATGCGTGCACCAGGAGCAGGCAGCGAAAGGTGGCTATTCAAAAAATCATTCGTGCTGATGGCTCCAAAACAGGTTCTAATGTTGAGGTGGCGGCGGAGGCTTCTTTATTCTACTCCAACCTATTCCGGGCTGAGTCGATTTCTGAGGATGATGCATTCCTCGATGTCATCCCTAGTCTTGTCTCTGTGGAGGATAATTCTGATCTTGCTCGCTGCCTGGATAGATCGGAATTGTTCGAGATTGTTCGTGGGATGGACCCGGCTAGTGGTGCAGGGCCGGATGGATTTTTTGGGAGGTTTTTCTCATGTTGCTGGGATATTATTGCTGCTGACGTGGAGGAAGCCATTGGCTCTTTTTTCTTAGGTGCCCGGCTTCCGGAATCTATATCTAATACTTTTTTATTCCTTATTCTGAAAGTCGAGCACCCGAGGAATCTTTCTGATTTCCGTCCTATTAGTCTCTGCAATTTCTGTAACAAGATAATTTCCAAGATTCTTGCTTGCAGGTTACGGGACATTCTACCCAAAATTATCTCTCCGGAGCAAAGTTCTTTTGTTATGGGGAGAGAGATTGTAGACAATATCATCATTGCTCAGGATATGGTAGCATCTATGAGGGAGTCCAATCATGGTGGCAATGTTGCAATCAAGCTTGATATGCAGAAGGCTTATGACAGAGTTAATTGGCACTTTCTTCTTCGGGTGTCACGACCCGCACCCTAGAGTAAGTGCATGAGAACGTAACAACGCCCAGCCTACGCCGCAGTGTCGGCGGTAGAACGCTGTCCTAGGTCAATCATCTAACAATATAAAGGTACCTGTACAGTATATGCACTCCGAATGGAGGTAACATAGCAATATACAGTCTCAATCACATCTAAAGCAGAATGAAAGATAGGAAGATAGATACTGGAATGGAAAAAAAACACATAAATACAACCAGAGAGTCTAAGTGTCTACTGACATAACAAATCAGAACATCTAGCTCAATACAAGACTCTAACACTGAAATGAAAGAATATATACAATCTAGATCTCAAATGACAGAAATAGGAAACCTAGACTAGGGAGCCTCAGTCTCTAAACTAGTGGATCAGGCTGGAAATCTGGGTCACACATGGCATCTACAGCTGCCCCACAGTAGGTGTCTATGCAGGCCTCCTTCTCATCCTCTGTAATATTTTCAACAGGTCCAGTCAGGACGGGAGCGAGCATAAAACATCTCACGCAGTTCATAACGAGTTAGGAAATATAAAGCATGCAATAGAGTAAAGTACATGAAACGCTGAAAGAAGAAGATATATGAAAAACAGTAGAGATTTGATAACAGGAAATATCTGAATATGATAAGTAAGAACTGTAAGGAACATGTGATTTAGAGCACAATATGGTTATGTAAACGGGTTAGGTTATACAATAAAATGGGACTCCTTTGTACGTGGGTGTACAATGGACATATACAATTTCTTATACAATACGATTGATCACATAACCATTTCTACTCCCCCTCCCCAATCAATACGCAAGGATCCAATTCAGTTACGTTACCTTATACAATGGCTTGTACAATGGCTTGTACAATGTCTTGTACAATGGCTTGTACAATGGCTCAATATGATACTGAGAGTACAATATGCACAATGAGTGTACAATGATAAGGGTATTCAATAAATACAACATGTAAGTGAAACGCACATCACAATATGTACTTAGTGAATACAAGGAGATAACATCTCAGAAGAAGATCCATATAGTACCAATCCGTGATAACAGTCGTGTCAGCATCAAGTACAGTAATCTAGAACAAGAATGTAAATCCATACAAGTATGAAACGGTCAGAGAATGTACTCGCCTGATAGCCTGAGTGTCTGAAGAGAATATATTGTCCGAGGAGTGGTGTCTGTCTCCTATAGAACAGCACAAGTCACAACAAGTCCAGAATAGTGGAGTCCTACTATGCATTCTACATGATTCTAGGTCAATCTAGGCCAAAGTCAACTCTTGGTCAACTCTGGTCAACCCTAGTAGTCAAACTAGGTCAACCAAGTCTAATTAAGTCTAAACTAGGCTATTCAAATCTATACTAGCTAGCAAAACCCCTAACAAGGCTAGGCAAGCCTATACTAGCTATATCACAATGTAGCTTAGCTAATTTTAGAATTCCTTAGTAAGTTACAACCTCACTATTTCACCCATAGCTTAACACCACAATATTACACTACACAATCTAGGCTAATTGCAACTTCTACATCATTAGCTAGCAAGGAAGCATAGATATAGATATATATGCACTCATATAATTACCCACATATATTGCATATGCCTAAACATGCAAGGCTAGAAATATAGAGAAAGAGAGAGAGAGCTAGTGTGTATTGAAACATGAGTGTGTGTGAATACTGTTTGCAGGAAAATACACCAATGAAGAGTGTGTGTACAGCAGGTAATAATGCAGGAATCAACAGTGAGTGTGTGATATGTTCTGTGTAAAATATGTGTGCAGGAATGCTCAAAACAGTGGAAGGTAATAGCCAACAGGAAGGAAGGGTTCAGCAACCATTTTAAGAGTGGTTCAGTTAAGACAGTGAAGGGGTGTGTCACATGTATATGCAGGAATTACATGGCCTATTCCCAGGTTCACAAAACTGGAATCAATCTCAGTTAGGAAGGAAGGAGGGAAACCAATTCATTGCCCTTTACAATCTCAGGTTTAACATAACCCAAATGACAGAACTCAACATCCAGCCACACAGTTGACTTAAACAATTTCAGGTATCTATTAATAGGCAAAAAGGAATTCAATTAAAAACAGTCTACATATCTAACTGTGGCAGTAGCAATGTCCTAGTTAACATTAATCGGGAACATCAATAATCCCAAGTACAGTTCAAAGTTAGACCACAAACTCAGTTATACACCCATATATTAAATGAAATCAACAGTTAATTACTCACTGAATTCTTAGGTCAAGTAGTCTCAGATTTTTCGAAGAACCATTCATAGCATTTAATCCCAATAGTATCCCCACATGAAACCAACACAAACTCTAACATAACATGAATGCAATATGTGTAGGCTATCATTGAAACTGGAAAAACAAGCCATTCAATTAAGGAGAAGTCATGATACCTATGTATCAGAAATTGACAATTAACACTAAGCAAATCTAACATTGCAACCCATACATAACATCGATTATCCCACTTAAACAAAGACTAATCTGACATGTAATTTAATTAACAGTAGTTTGTGACATGTTAGGATGCAATTCAGCAACTAGTTTAATCACTAATTATCAGGAATTAAAAATAGGAAAGGGAAAATAGTGTATCAGTGTTAGTGAACCCAACTCATGCTCGAGACCAAACACATCCAAATCACTAACTACTATGCAAAATCTAATCTACCACATATCATTAGACATGTTAGGATCCATATTCGCAAGTTAAAACAAGAATCAAACCATTAGAAATCGGATTTAATCAACAGAACAACTCAAAACACTGAACCACACAGGCCTTCCATATGCACACGAGATCCCGTGTCCGACACGATACCAACTGACACGAGGCTTGGGGAGTGTCATGACAGACACTGCCCCTTGCTCAGTGTCAAATATCACGTGTCCTCGTGTCCTGTGCAGCCCGCACGAGCACACTGGTAGTAGGGGAGCTACAGTGCTCGTGCGCGCGCCACGAACCCGCGCGTGCACGTGTCGACCACGACTCGACACGACACAAAAATCACGATACAACCTAGGAAACCTCTAAGCAAACCCTAGAAGTCTATTCCTATTCAAATACAACAGGTAAACTGGATCGACATGCCCTTTGTGGCATTCTGTCGAACACCATGTATAGTGTACTAATATGTGTCCAGAATGGACACGAATCCTTCGACACTGGACACGAAACCTATCCAGACCTTAGGGGGACCCTTAGGCTTCCTATACATGAACACCAAAAGAAATTTCATAGAGATTTGAAGAAATTACCTTTTGTTGAACTTTCAATAGAAACCCCCTATTCAATGCTCTCCACTTGAAGACCCAATCAATCCAAAACAACTACACACTGAAATGAGAGCTCAACAACAGCAATAACAATCCTATTATAACCTATTGGAATAATTTAGAAAGAAAAAGGAATAGGAAATGAGCTCTAGGAATTAAATGACATAAAAACTCACCTCCTTGAAATTAGGGCTCTTCCTAAGAAAGAGGCAACCCTAAACTAAGAGAGTATTTATAGGGTGGTGTTCCCAAGGAGGATATGGTGGCTAGCCACTAAGGCTTAGGGTTAGGGTTTTGTCAAACTATTGGGCCTTGGGCCAAGTTACAAAGCTAATGAGGATTAAACTAATTAAAGGCTCTAAACCATATGCCATGACTTATGACTTTCCTAATCCTTTTGCTAAAATGACTAAACCAAGTCCTAGGCTAGGTTAGACTAGAGTCACTTGACCTAACCATGACCCACTAACTAGGGTTAGCTTCTAGGTAGGTCTACAAAGTCAACACTAGTCAAAAGTCAACCTAGTTCAAACTATCTCAAATAATTCCTAAAAATTCTCATAAATTCAATAAATTCTAATAAATTTAAATAATAATTAATAATCCCAAATAATTCTTAAAATTACAAAAAATGACTAAAATACCCCTCAGTCTGGAAATGAACACTAGCAAGACACCAAATCATAAGTCATGAATTTAAATAGTTTAAAAATAATTAAATATCACTAAAAATCATAACATGAAATAAATACCATTAAATAATAATTATAATTACAAAATTTCAAAATTATCCTCTTCTGGAAAACTGGGTGTTACAATCCTACCCACCTTAGAAAAATTTCGTCCTCGAAATTAAAATGGCAGTAGTCCTTCTAGGTCAAATACCCCACAATCAGAGTCTCAAACATACCGTCAGATAATCATATGCGTCTGTCCAAAACCATGATACTCAGAATCTCTGTCATGCCAGTGAACAAGGCTACGATAATCACAGAGTCCTCGACTATGGTACATACCTCTAGAACTATGGTATTTAAAATTTTTGTATTGCCGCGCGCTTGGCAGCAAAAACCTTAAATTTCCACACCCGAGAAATACGTCCAAAGTCCAACTATATGTCCTCACTATGCCTGCTAGCATGACCCTAGAGGATTCTAAAATCTCATAATCGAGGTGACCTAGCCCATACGACTTATCTCAGAAGAAAATTAAATTATAACACAAAAACAACAATACATAATTGATCAACCAACGAGGAACAGAGAGAATCGAAGTTCAAGGCAGTAATTGTAGAATTTGAATCAAGAACGGAACCTGCAACTAGATCTCCAACGGCCTGAGCATCCTCGGCTGTCATGGCGAAAGCTCGCCCTGGCTGGCCTCCCCTGGCCTGCTGCTGATGCTATACGAACCTCTCCTGCTGAGTCTGCAATGGTGGTCCCCTCTGCTGTCCTACCGGAGCCCTAGCTCTTGGTGCTATCTGAGCCAACGGTGTCGGGTTCTGGGGACACTCTCTACACTGATGCTCTACTGACCCGCAAAGTAAACACATACCCAGTCTCTTCCTGCAATCGTTCCACCAATGGCCTGGCTTCTTACAGAAGTTGCACACGGTGTCCTGCTGATACTACACCTGTCCCTGACCCTGATACTGAACAGGCCTCTGCTGATGCTGATGTATCTGAGCCCTCGGCTGCTGGTACTGCTGCTGAAACTGATGTTGAATGTGCGGCCTCTTGGTCGGTCCTCCGCTGCTAGTGCCCCCAACTGGGTCTCACCCTCTCTTGAGCCTAAGCTCAAGATCATCCTCAGCCAGTAAAGCTCCCGTCAGAATCTCCTCGAATGTGGTATCACTGTTGCCCTTGGTCAAGGACTTGACTTCCTTGACCAGACCCTTCCGGAACCTCTGGGCCTTCGCCGCCTCGCTCAAACCCTCCACGAATCTGCTGAGGCGGCCGAACTCTCCAGCGTACTCCTCCACTGACAGGCTCCCCTGAACTAGGCTCTCAAACTGCGACTCTAAAGCTCTGAGCGCTGAATCTGGGAAGAATTTCTTCTTGAAGAAGCCCTTGAACTCCTCCCAAGTCTGTCCGGCTACCCCCACCCTGGGGTCCTACTGATACCAGGTGTGAGCAAGATCTCACATCCGGCTAGCTGCGGCCTCGATCTGAAGATCTGCTGGAATCCTGGCCAAGCGAAAGATCTCCTCTATATGCTCGATCCACTCATCGGCATATAGGATCCCCTCTGTCCCCAAAAAGTCTCTGGGGCTCATCTTCTGAAACTGTTCGATCTCCGGTGTCTTTGGCTGCTGCACCACTGGTCGAGCTGCAACTGTCGAAATAACCAACTCCATGCCTCTGTCCTGTCGAGCCTGCTGTCGGTCCATGAACTGCTGGAAGTATGCGAACATCTGAGCTGCGTCCACATTTCCTGCAGGCGGCGGCTGCTGGAACGGTACCTCTGGAATGACTGGGTCCTGTCTCCGAACTGGTGAAGGTATACCCTCATCTGCTGCTGCTGCTGAAGTCCCAATATGAGCAGAGGTGGCAGGTGCTGTAGCCTCCCGACCCTGCTGAACTGGCTGAGAGGTAGCAGTCCCCTCTACAATATCTCCATGAATGGCACGCTGTGATCGCGTCTCCACCATCCTGAAGACAGATCAACAAACAATTGCTGAGAATGAGTCGAAATAGCAAAGGCGGACAGTTATGTTCAAAGAGAACAATATCAGCAAGAACTGAGATGATATGAAGTTGATATGAGTTTTTCCTAGTGTGATTGAGTACCTTCAAAATATTCGAATCCTATTACAGGCTGTAGTGATACTTTAGTTCGAATACCACTACATAAACTCGACCTGCATGGACCACCACTAAAAACGTGTCACGACCCGCACCCTAGAGTAAGGGCACGAGAACGTAACAACGCCCAGCCTACGCCGCAGTGTCGGCGGTAGAACGCTGTCCTAGGTCAATCATCTAACAATATAAAGGTACCTGTACAGTATATGCACTCCGAATAGAGGTGACATAGCAATATACAGTCTCAATCACATCTAAAACAGAATAAAAGATAGGAAGATAGATACTGGAATGGAAAAAAAACACATAAATACAACCAGAGAGTCTAAGTGTCTACTGACATAACAAATCAGAACATCCAGCTCAATACAAGACTCTAACACTGAAATGAAAGAATATATACAATCTAGATCTCAAATGACAGAAATAGGAAACCTAGACTAGGGAGCCTCAGTCTCTAAACTAGTGGATCAGGCTGGAAATCTGGGTCACACATGGCATCTACAGCTGCCCCATAGTAGGTGTCTATGCAGACCTCCTCCTCATCCTCTGTAATATTTTCAACAGGTCCAGTCAGGACGGGAGCGAGCACAAAACATCTCACGCAGTTCATAACGAATTAGGAAATATAAAGCATGCAATAGAGTAAAGTACATGAAACGCTGAAAGAAGAAGATATATGAAAAACAGTAGAGATTTGATTACAGGAAATATCTAAATATGATAAGTAAGAACTGTGAGGAACATGTGATTTAGAGCACAATATGGTTATGTAAACGGGTTAGGTTATACAATAAAATGGGACTCCTTTGTACGTGGGTGTACAATAGACATATACAATTTCTTATACAATACGATTGATCACATAACCATTTCTACTCCCCCTCCCCAATCAATACACAAGGATCCAATTCAGTTACGTTACCTTATACAATGGCTTGTACAATGGCTTGTACAATGTCTTGTACAATGGCTTGTACAATGGCTCAATGTGATACTGAGAGTACAATATGCACAATAAGTGTACAATGATAAGTGTATTCAATAAATACAACATGTAAGTGAAACGCACATCACAATATGTACTTAGTGAATACAAGGAGATAACATCTCAGAAGAAGATCCATATAGTACCAATCCGTGATAACAGTCGTGTCAGTATCAAGTACAGTAATCTAGAGCAAGAATGTAAATCCATACAAGTATGAAACGGTCAGAGAATGTACTCGCCTGATAGCCTGAGTGTCTGAAGAGAATATACTGTCCGAGGAGTGGCGTCTGTCTCCTATAGAACAGCACAAGTCACAACAATTCCAGAATAGTGAAATAGAGTCCCACTATGCATTCTACATGATTCTAGGTCAATCTAGGCCAAAGTCAACTCTTGGTCAACTCTGGTCAACCCTAGAAGTCAAACTAGGTCAACCAAGTCTAATTAAGTCTAAACTAGGCTATTCAAATCTATAGTAGCTAGCAAAACCCCTAACAAGGCTAGGCAAGCCTATACTAGCTATATCACAATGTAGCTTAGCTAATTTTAGAATTCCTTAGTAAGTTACAACCTCACTATTTCACCCATAGCTTAACACCACAATATTACACTACACAATCTAGGCTAAATGCAACTTCTACATCATCAGCTAGCAAGGAAGCATAGATATAGATATATATGCACTCATACAATTACCCACATATATTGTATATGCCTAAACATGCAAGGCTAGAAATATAGAGAAAGAGAGGGAGAGCTAGTGTGTATTGAAACATGAGTGTGTGTGAATACGTAGGAAAATAAACCAATGAAGAGTGTGTGTACAGCAGGTAATAATGCAGGAATCAACAGTGAGTGTGTGATGTGTTCTGTGTAAAATATGTGTGCAGGAATGCTCAAAACAGTGGAAGGTAATAGCCAACAGGAAGGAAGGGTTCAGCAACCATTTTAAGAGTGGTTCAGTTAAGACAGTGAAGGGGTGTGTCACATGTATATGCAGGAATTACATGGCCTATTCCCAGGTTCACAAAACTGGAATCAATCTCAGTTAGGAAGGAATGAGGGAACCCAATTCATTGCCCCTTCCAATCTCAGGTTTAACATAACCCAAATGACAGAACTCAACATCTAGCCACACAGTTGACTTAAACAATTTCAGGTATCTATTAATAGGCAAAAAGGAATTCAATTAAAAATAGTCTACATATCTAACTATGGCAGTAGCAATGTCCTAGTTAACATTAATCTGGAACATCAATAATCCCAAGTACAGTTCAAAGTTAGACCACAAACTCAGTTATACACCCATATATGAAATGAAATCAACAGTTAATTACTCACTGAATTCTCAGGTCAAGTAGTCTCAGATTTTTCGAAGAACCATTCATAGCATTTAATCCCAATAGTATCCCCACAGGAAACCAACACAAACTCTAACATAACATGAACGCAATATGTGTAGGCTATCAATGAAACTGGAGAAACAAGCCATTCAATTAAGGAGAAGTCATGATACCTATGTATCAGAAATTGACAGTTAACACTAAGCAAATCCAACATTGCAACCCATACATAACATCGATTATCCCATTTAAACAAAGACTAATCTGACATGTAACTTAATTAACAGTGGTTTGTTACATGTTAGGATGCAATTCATCAACTAGTTTAATCACTAATTATCAGGAATTAAAAACAGGAAAGGGAAAATAGTGTATCAGTGTTAGGGAACCCAACTCATGTTCGAGACCAAACACATCCAAATCACTAACTACTATGCAAAATCTAATCTACCACATATCATTAGACATATTAGGATCCATATTAGCAAGTTAAAACAGGAATCAAACCATTAGAAATCGGATTTAATCAACAGAACAACTCAAAACACTGAACCACACAGGCCTTCCATATGTACACGAGATCCCGTGTCCGATACAAAACCAACTGACACGAGGCTTGGGGAGTGTCATGACAGACACTGCCCCTTGCTCAGTGTCAAATATCACGTGTCCTCGTGTCCTGTGCAGCCCGTACGAGCACATAGGTAGCAGGGGAGCTACAGTGCTCGTGCGCGCGCCACTAACCCGCACGTGCACATGTTAACCACGACTCGACACGACACAGAAATCACGATACAACCTAGGAAACCTCTAAGCAAACCCTAGAAGTCTATTCCTATTCAAATACAACAAGTAAACTGGATCGACATGCCCTTTGTGGCATTCTGTCGAACACCATGTCTAGTGTACTGATACGTGTCCAGAATGGACACGAATCCTTCGACGCTGGACACGAAACCTATCTAGACCTTAGGGGGACCCTTAGGCTTCCTATACATGAAGACCAAAAGAAATTTCATAGAGATTTGAAGAAATTACCTCTTGTTGAACTTTCAATAGAAACCCCCTATTCAATGCTCTCCACTTGAAGACCCAATCAATCCAAAACAACTACACACTGAAATGAGAGCTCAACAACAGTAATAACAATTCTATTAGAACCTATTGGAATAATTTAGAAAGAAAAAGGAATAGGAAATGAGCTCTAGGAATTAAATGACATAAAAACTCACCTCCTTGAAATTAGGGCTCTTCCTAAGAAAGAGGCAACCCTAAACTAAGAGAGTATTTATAGGGTGGTGTTCCCAAGGAGGATAGGTGGCTGGCCACTAAGGCTTAGGGTTAGGGTTTTGTCAAACTATTGGGCCTTGGGCCAAGTTACAAAGCTAATGAGGATTAAACTAATTAAAGGCTCTAAACCATAAGCCATGACTTATGACTTTCCTAATCCTTTTGCTAAAATGACTAAACCAAGTCCTAGGCTAGGTTAGACTAGAGTCACTTGACCTAACCATGACCCACTAACTAGGGTTAGCTTCTAGGTAGGTCTACAAAGTCAACACTAGTCAAAAGTCAACCTAGTTCAAACTATCTCAAATAATTCCTAAAAATTCTCATAAATTCAATAAATTCTAATAAATTTAAATAATAATTAATAATCCCAAATAATTCTTAAAATTACAAAAAATGACTAAAATACCCCTCAGTCTGGGAATGAACACTAGCAAGACACCAAATCATAAGTCATGAATTTAAATAGTTTAAAAATAATTAAATATCACTAAAAATCATAACATGAAATAAATACCATTAAATAATAATTATAATTACAAATTTTCAAAATTACCCTCTTCTGGAAAACTGGGTGTTACATCGGGTGCTTCGAAAATTTGGTTTCAAAGAAGCCTTCTGTGATCTCGTCTATCGCCTTTTGGCAGACACCCGGTATGCGGTTCTTCTCAATGGCGCTCCTACTGATTTCTTTCCGACATCGAGAGGGATCCGGCAGGGGGATCCGCTCTCCCCCGCTCTTTTTATCATTGCCGCGGAGGTGCTTTCTCGGAATCTCAAGCTGCTTCAAGACACTAATAGGAGATCTTCTTTTCATACTCCGATTGGGGGACCGCGTATCTCGCACTTGGCATATACGGATGATGTGCTTATCTTCACTTCGGGGGATATTGCTGGATTGCGTGCTCTCCAGCAGGTGTTGCATCATTATGAGGCTGTATCAGGTCAGAAGATTAATTATTCCAAATCTGCCTTTTATACTGCTAATCCTTTGGCTGAGGATCGTGCTCGGACTATTTCTACTCTATTTGGATTTTGCACTGGTACTTTGCCTCTTATGTATTTAGGATGTCCATTATCGTACGGGAGACGGAATGCGGGGATGTTTAGTAATTTGCTTGATAAAATCAGATCGAAGCTGTCGGGTTGGCATAACAAAATTCTTTCTCCTGGGGGGAAGCTGGTTCTTATTAAGAATGTCCTTACCTCTATTCCTATGTATACTCTAGCAGCGTGTTGTCCTCCTCGGGCAGTTATCAGGGCGATTGAGCGGATGTTTGCGGCTTTCTTTTGGGGTAGCATGGATGGTGTCGCTAAGAGGAGCTGATTGGCATGGCGTTATGTTACCCGGACTAAATCAGAAGGGGGTCTTGGGATCAAGTGTCTGAATGATATTATGGATGCTTTTTCTATGAAATTATGGTGGAAGTTGCGGCATGGGAGGGGGCTTTGGGTGGAATTTCTTAAATCAAAATATTTCCGTAAGCGTCACCCTTGCGAAGCCTTTTTGACTTCCAAGTGTTCTCCTATTTGGTGACGGATTTTGAGGGGGAGGCAATTGGCGGAACCACATATATTTTTTAGACTGGGTCGTGGTGAGGGCTCAGCGAGGTGCGAAGCGTAGATCCCGGGGGGTATCAGATTGCGTCGTATTGCTGACCCGTCGATCGGTGGAGTGGTTACAGGGGCCAGGAGAGGTACGGGAAGGCGGACGCGGGTGAGATTGGGGGCCCGGGCGAGGGTGCCTGGAGATTCCGGGTTGGCGGGGCAGCCACCGACCAGCAGTGGGGGGGCGGGCGCTGACGTGGTGGCTCCTTTGGAGCGTCAGGCGCACCACTCGGGACGGGGAGCGACGGGGAGCTTCGGCGGTCGGCCAGATTGGCCGAAAGGACGGCGCTTCATATTCATCGACCGGTGCTTGTGAGGGATATATCGGATATGGGTAGAAAGATCCGAGATTCTAGAGCGAGGAATTCTGACAATGGTGGTCCTTCTATCAGATCGTTATGGACCGATGCGGGCTGGAATCGGCAGATGATCTCGGAGATTTTTGGGGATGAGGCAGTGCGGCATCTCAGTACGGCTAATCTGACGTGCACTACAGTTCCTGATTCCTTTGTCTGGGGGGATCGGTATGAATCTTTCTCTTTGGCAAAGGCTTGGAGGATTTGTCGGATTCATCATCCAACCTCCTCCTTATTTTTCCATATATGGGGACACTGTATTCCGGCAAAGTGGAGCATTCTGATGTGGCAGATTTTTCACAACCGGTTTCCCACTGATGACAACATTCAAAAGATTGGTTTCCATCTGGCATCCAGGTGTCATTGCTGTCAGGATGGGCACGAGGAGACTCTTCAGCATATTTTCTTCCACGGGGATCACGCCTCGGAGGTATGGTCTGTCTTTCAGGGTTTTTTCAAAGCAAGGTTGCATCGAGATTTTTTGGCTTTCCTCAAAAGATGGTGGCGTGGTCCGGACAGTCACCATAGGAGATCTTTGGCTGGTGCGATTATATGGATGCTTTGGAAGAATCGGGACAAGCATCGTTTTGAGGGTCGTAGTGCTGTTGTTGCTTTCTTGGTCCGGGAGGTTAAGCGGCAGTTCAGAAAGTCACTTTTGAGTTGTCGTCACCTTCCGCCTATTCGGATTTGGACTTTTGATTAGTTTTCTGTCTGTATTTTTTACTTTCTTTGTTACCTATGAGGTCGGATGTACTCATTACCCTCTTTTCTAATAAAAGGTAACAGTTCCTTAAAAAAAATAAAAATTAAAAAAATATATATATATATATATATATATATATATAGCAGATGAAAAAAAAGAAAAAAATATAGCAGATGACCTCTAGCCTAGTGGTTAAGAGAGATGCATGCGGCCCGAGTGGTTAGGAGTTCGAATCTCAGTGGGAGCGATTCCAGAAAAAATTTACCAAAAAAAATATATATATATATATATATATATATATATATATATATATATATATATATAATGGATATATCTACAAACAAACTCTGCAATATGTCATCTTTTTTTCGGGTGCCTTTAAGTTTTCCCCGTGGGCACAAGCAATCCTTATTACCCTGTACAAACATAGTTGGGACCAAGAGTTTCAACAAGGTCTTATCACGTATAACTCCATTTATACCCTTCAGAGGATAGCCCAAGCAGATAATTGCCGAAACATGGATGTCTTCTGCACTTGCTACCATCCAGCTGACTCTTGAGCCCATGGACTTCCCCACTAAAACCAGGGGATGGCCAGTATATCTTGTGGTGGCATCTTTTATGACAGACACATGATGATCAACTAATTTTTCAGCTTTAGGAGGAGCTCTGCGTTTCCCACCAGAGATATATGGATAATCAAAGGTGACCACGTCCACAGCACTTAATGCTTCCCCTAGCATTTCTTTCCATCTGATCATCCATTCGGAAGTGGATGGAGCTCCAGCGCCATGAGCGAACACCAGCAGAGGCTGCTCCTTCTGCTGCTTCTCGTCACTATTGTTATTATTATTTGGGGAGCATTCTGTTGCGTTTTCTTTACTCCGTTCCTTCTCCTTCCTCTGACGCTTTGTAGTAGGAGGAAGTTCTGAGGACATGACTGAGAAATATATATATATATATATATATATATATATATATATATATATATATATATATATATATATATATATATAGGCACATAAAAATTTTAAAAAAAAATCATAAAAATCAAAAACTTATAGTATACTTATAAAATATTTTTCAGTGGTAATATGCAAGCCATATTCATTATATAATTAATTACTAACTAAACACTAAATAAGAAATACCATAATAATATTTAAAATAAATATATAAAAATTATAAAAATTTGGGGGTTTACATCCTATTCAACTTAAAGAAATTTTGTTTTCGAAATTAATTCTAACGTAGGGGGGTATGCAATACAATGCGAAAAAAGTGGGGACTAACTTATGAGGGTCGTACCTTGGTTTCCGGGCAATGAGGCGGTGGATTATATAACCACATTGGCTTCACATCTTATAAGAGATGGTGATCTTGGTTCAAGGCTCTAGCCAACTTATTGAAGTTGGCTAGTTCGAGTCGATTTGGTTAGATAGGTACCGTAAGTCTGAGTATGTGCCTTCTATGATTTTTGTGTATAAGTAGGCACAAGGGAGCTGAATTGAATGACACACTAGGGCAAGTGCACCGTGGGCTTCGAGTAGATCACCACCATATATTGGATCGAAAGTTTTGAGTTGAGTTCGGTTCTCAAATTGAAGTTGAAAGGTTCGTCGGTATTATGGTAAGGTTTATAATTAGCCATTTTTACTCTAAAATCGTATCATAAAAATAGAGTACAAGGGGACGTATTTTAGTGGGATATGATATGTCTACATGAAGATAGACTCGTCTAGGTCTTGCATATGAAATTTTTTGGAAGGTAACAGCTGGTCTCGTGCTCCGAATCTCAATGTCATGGTCGGGGACCGAAAATGATCTAGATAGAAAGTAGGAGTTCATGAAGCACTAATTATCACTCTAACAGAAACCACTTATTCTAATCAATTGGCAATCCTAGTACATTCTAAATTCTACTGGAGCTCTACAATATATATTTTACAGTAATTCATTTCTAAAAGTTAACAAAGACACTGTTCTATGGTTTAATGGAGTTAGAATGGTTCGAGTCAGAAGGTCATACCTCAATTTGTGGGAGAATATACACGATGTAATAAGATACGAGATGTGGTAGATATGAGTCAAGTTTTGAAGACCGTACTTCGATTCCACACAAATGTCAATGATTGTATGAATATAGCTTTCATGGCTATAGATGGTATGGCGAACTGAGGAGGATATTCCGGGTCTATCTTCCCTCAATACGAGCATCTGTCTTTCCGAAATCCGTAAAGGCAAAAACAATAAGTGTTCCAAGAAGAGAGGATCGAATACGAATATGGGGTTCCAGAGGCGTTTTAATAATTCAAATAGAGTTGTGAAGGCAGTTGCGGATGAGATCCTAGAGTCATCTATATCTCAATCCACGTATGATAAGCAAATAAAAAGCGAACCAACTGTACTAAGGTTGATCAGACCATCATTCACTGATTCTTATTAGACAATATGTTAGTAGGCATCTCCAATAAACACATGTTGTGAACAAGCTCGATAAAGGATCAGCTTACAAAAACTAGGCTATAATTGTGATCTTTAGTCACGATAGTCAAAAGTATAAGTATGCAGAATTTATGATTGAAAGAAAACATAAGTAGTTCAAAGTTTAAGAATCTAAGCCGTGTCCGGTGTTCGTGCTTATACAGTCATCCTACTGTCCGAATTTCTCCGGCCTTAGCTAAACTCATGATGCACGGATCTTGTGTCAAAATCATGATAATAGAAAATATGACGATTAAAATCATACCTGCTATGATTTCCCTTGCTGGTTTCACATTCTCCACTGCTAGCGAGAAGGCATGCCCGTAACTCTGACTGGGGTCCTGAGGTCTAGCTTTGTGGAACTGCAATCACTGTGGAGGTAACGGTGGACGTGGTGCTCCTACTATTGGTGTCATGAGCCTCGTCGCATGCTGAATCGGTTGAGGTGTGGGAAGTGCTGGGGCTGTTGGCCTGGGAGTCTGCTGATCATGCACTTGAGTTCGGGGCTCGGGACAATCTTTGATTATATGTGTTAGCCCATTTCATGGTCACACCCAATTTTAATAATCGACATAAACTTAAGTCAATACACAAAATATACGAACTGCTGCTATTCATTTCAGGTCTTATAAAATTAATATCAACAAGCGTACTACTACATCAGCAAGTACGTAAATCATCATTCAGAAGCTTATTTTCATTAGAATCTAGTCCGAGCCATTTTATAATTTATTATATATTTTATTTTTTTTGAGTCTTGGATATAAATTGTAAGATCGACCGGATAATACTGGCTTAGGTTAATCATAGTCCACTTTCCTATACAGCCTACCTATCCATAGTCCACCTACCAAAAATTTTATTTCCATTCTGCAACAGAATTTGACAAATGTCTTACATTTTTAATGAAACAGAACTCAAACAGAGTTCGGCTCGAGTTCGGTCCGAACTCTGACCGAGTTCGGTCAGTTTGAATTTAAATATTTGATGCCTCCAAATCTGCATGCAACGTTCATTTGCAAAAAATTTGCATCAGAACTCTGTCCAAATTCTGTCCGAGTTCGGTCCTCGAAAACACCTATAAATAGAAGAGAATTTCCTATTCCAAAACACTCAATCAATTTCATCTTCTCTTCTCTCTTCAATAAGTGTTTTCATCTGATCAAAAGCTTTCATATCATACCAACACTTCTCTTAGCCAAAAGCCAGTAATATCTATTCGATTTAGAGTCTTTTGGTTCTCAAGAGTTGTAAAGAAGTTGTTCAAAGTACATAAACTATCTCTGTTGTGGAGCCGATCGTGCGCTCATCACCAAGCACGGTGTTGTGAAGTCGGTCATGCACTTGTCACTAAACACGGTGTTGTAAGAGACTGCAAGCTCTCAATTAGCTTGTGCGTTAGTGGATTAACATCGAGCAAGAGTACTCGAGACTAGATTAATCATCTCAGAGGAATACCAGTATACATCACTGTGTCACTGAGTTTGATCTCTCTATCTCTTGCTATATTTATTTACTGTCTCTTATTCATTGCCACAGTTATTTGCTTTTAATTTTTAAATTGGTGATTATTTTTTGCGACACTCACACTCACACTATTAACCCCCCTCTTGAGGTGCTCAACGGTCCTATAATTGGTATCAGAGCAGGTTATATTTTAATATAACAAACCTCAGAGAGTATATATGGCAGCCGTGAAATCAATATTCAATGGTGAAGGGTAATCCACAAATAGACCTCCACTATTTAATGGTACAAACTATACCTACTGGAAAATACGAATGACATTTTTTTTAAAGTCTCTTGACTTTGATCTTTGGTCTATAGTAGTTGACGGTTATAAGAAACTGGCACCTACAGTAGTTGATGACCTGTTTGTAGACAAGCCTCATGATAAATATACAGAGGCTGAAAAAGCAAAGACAAGTCTAGATGCTCGTGCCATCAACGCACTGTTCTGTGCAATTGACAAAACATAGTTTAACAGAGTTTCAATAAGACGTCTCATGAGATTTGGAAACTTTTTGAGGTAACTCATGAAGGTACTTCCCAAGTGAAGCAATCCAAAATCAGCAGACTAACACAGGAATATGAATCTTTTAAAATAAAATCCGGTGAGTTAATTACACAGATGTTCACTCGTTTCCTTCATATTACTAATCATTTGCAATCTCTTGGTAAGGATTATAGTAATCACGAGAAGATCAGAAAAGTACTACGGGCTCTAACCAAGAACTGGAACCCAAAGGCAACAGCAATCATTGAAGGAAACGATCTCACCACAATGTCTCTGGAAATACTGATCATGGCGTAGCCGCTGATCATGGCGTTCCAGTGGTAGAGGTTCCTGTCGTGGAGGGAGTCGAAGAGGGCCCGGGAGTCGGAGGGGGAGGAGCAGAGGGAGTACATCGTGAGGAGGTGGGTGGTGACGACCGGGTCGGACATGAGGCGGTCGGAGCTGGAGATGAGGGCGTGGAGCCTGCGTCCGGCCTCGATGTCTTGGTTTTGGCCGATGGAGCTGAGGAGGATGCTGACGGTGTCGGAGTGCGGGAAGGGGTTCGACAGAGAGAGGAGGTGGAGGGCCTGGGAGATGTTATTGTCGTTGCAGAGTTTGGTTACGTCTTGGGAGAGAGAAGGTGTTTGGAGGAGGTGGAGGTGGGGTTTGGATTGGGGGTGGGCGATCGGACGGTGATGAGAGGGGCGGCAGGCTTTGTGCGGCGGAGGGAGAGGCGGCAGGGGTGAGGTGAAAGAGAGGAAAATTTTAGGGTTTTGGGAGAGACGGGAAGAGGGGGCAGAAGGGGAGCAAGGAGATTGAGAGTTTTTCTCAATAAGATCGTAGGGGGATGGAATATATTATAGAAAGTTTATTACAAGTTTGCCACCGCTCTAAAATATTAATAACGCTTTATTTTAAAAACGTTATAAAAAGTCCAGAATTAGCCCAAACCGTCATAGAAAAAAGGAATTTCGAACTTTTATAACGCTTTGGTATCAGGCGTCATCAATACGTCTTATCGAGCGTCATTAAAAGGGTTTTTTGTTGTAGTGTTGGCAATCCTAATACATTCTAAATTCTACTGGAGCTCTACAATATATATTTTACAGTAATTCATTTCTAAAAGTTAACAAAGACACTGTTCTATGGTTTAATGGAGTTAGAATGGTTCGAGTCAGAAGGTCATACCTCAATTTGTGGGAGAATATACACGATGTAATAAGATACGAGATATGGTAGATATGAGTCAAGTTTTGAAGACCGTACTTCGATTCCACACAAATGTCAATGATTGTATGAATATAGCTTTCATGGCTATAGATGGTATGGCGAACTGAGGAGGATATTCCGGGTCTATCTTCCCTCAATACGAGCATCTGTCTTTTCGAAATCCGTAAAGGCAAAAACAATAAGTGTTCCAAGAAGAGAGGATCGAATACGAATATGGGGTTCCAGAGGCGTTTTAATAATTCAAATAGAGTTGTGAAGGCAGTTGTGGATGAGATCCTAGAGTCATCTATATCTCAATCCACGTATGATAAGCAAATAAAAAGTGAACCAACTGTACTAAGGTTGATCAGACCATCATTTACTGATTCTGATTAGACAATATGTTAGTAGGCGTCCCCAATAAACACATGTTGTGAACAAGCTCGATAAAGGATTAGCTTGCAAAAACTAGGCTATAATTGTGATCTTTAGTCACGATAGTCAAAAGTATAAGTATGCGGAATTTATGATTGAAAGAAAACATAAGTTGTTCAAAGTTTAAGAATCTAAGCCATGTCCGGTGTTCGTGCTTATATAGTCATCCTACTGTCCGAATTTCTCCGGCCTTAGCTAAACTCATGATGCATGGATCTTGTGTCAAAATCATGATAATAGAAAATATGACGATTAAAATCATACCTGCTATGATTTCTCTTGCTGGTTTCACATTCTCCACTGCTAGCGAGAAGGCATGCCCGTAACTCTGACTGGGGTCCTGAGGTCTAGCTTTGTGGAACTGCAATCACTGTGGAGGTAATGGTGGACGTGGTGCTCCTACTATTGGTGTCATGAGCCTCGTCGCATGCTGAATCGGTTGAGGTGTGGGAAGTGCTGGGGCTGTTGGCCTGGGAGTCTGCTGATCATGCACTTGAGTTCGGGGCTCGGGACAATCTTTGATTATATGTGTTAGCCCATTTCATGGTCACACCCAATTTTAATAATCGACATAAACTTAAGTCAATACACAAAATATACGAACTGCTGCTATTCATTTCAGGTCTTATAAAATTAATATCAACAAGCGTACTACTACATCAGCAAGTACGTAAATTATCATTCAGAAGCTTATTTTCATTAGAATCTAGTCCGAGCCATTTTATAATTTATGATATATTTTATTTTTTTGAGTCTTGGATATAAATTGTAAGATCGATTGGATAATACTGGCTTAGGTTAATCATAGTCCACTTTCCTATACAGCCTACCTATCCATAGTCCACCTACCAAAAATTTCATTTCCATTCTGTAACAGAATTTGACAAATGTCTTACATTTTTACTGAAACAGAACTCAAACAGAGTTCGGCTCGAGTTCGGTCCGAACTCTGACCGAGTTCGATCAGTTTGAATTTAAATATTTGTTGCCTCCAAATCTGCATGCAACGTTCATTTGCAAAAAAATTGCATCAGAACTCTGTCCGAATTCTGTCCGAGTTCGGTCCTCGAAAACACCTATAAATAGAAGAGAATTTCCTATTCCAAAACACTCAATCAATTTCATCTTCTCTTCTTTCTTCAATAAGTGTTTTCATCTGATCAAAAGCTTTCATATCATACCAACACTTCTCTTAGCCAAAAGCCAGTAATATCTATTCGATTTAGAGTCTTTTGGTTCTCAAGAGTTGTAAAGAAGTTGTTCAAAGTACATAAACTATCTCTGTTGTGGAGCCGATCGTGCGCTCGTCACCAAGCACGGTGTTGTGAAGTCGGTCATGCACTTGTCACTAAACACGGTATTGTAAGAGACTGCAAGCTCTCAATTAGCTTGTGCGTTAGTGGATTAACATCGAGCAAGAGTACTCGAGACTAGATTAATCATCTCAGAGGGATACCAGTATACATCACTGTGTCACTGAGTTTGATCTCTCTATCTCTTGCTATATTTATTTACTGTCTCTTATTCATTGCCACAGTTATTTGCTTTTAATTTTTAAATTGGTGATTATTTTTTGCGACACTCACACTCACACTATTCACCCCCCTCTTGAGGTGCTCAACGGTCCTATAATTGGTATCAGAGTAGGTTATATTTTAATATAACAAACCACAGAGAGTATATATGGCAGCCGTGAAATCAATATTCAATGGTGAAGGGTAATCCACAAATAGACCTCCACTATTTAATGGTACAAACTATACCTACTGGAAAACACGGATGACATTTTTTTTAAAGTCTCTTGACTTTGATCTTTGGTCTATAGTAGTTGACGGTTATAAGAAACCGGCACCTACAGTAGTTGATGACCTGTTTGTAGACAAGCCTCATGATAAATATACAGAGGCTGAAAAAGCAAAGGCAAGTCTAGATGCTCGTGCCATCAACGCACTGTTCTGTGCAATTGACAAAACATAGTTTAACAGAGTTTCAATAAGACGTCTCATGAGATTTGGAAACTTTTTGAGGTAACTCATGAAGGTACTTCCCAAGTGAAGCAATCCAAAATCAGCAGACTAACAAAGGAATATGAATCTTTTAAAATAAAATCCGGTGAGTTAGTTACACAGATGTTCACTCGTTTCCTTCATATTACTAATCATTTGCAATCTCTTGGTAAGGATTATAGTAATCACGAGAAGATCAGAAAAGTACTACGGGCTCTAACCAAGAACTGGAACCCAAAGGCAACAACAATCATTGAAGGAAACGATCTCACCACAATATCTCTGGAAATACTGATGGACAAGCTCATGACCAATGAGCTTGATCTGCAAGAGTTTGAAGAAGCAACCCCAAAAGAAAAATTTGTCGCCTTTGAAGCTCAAGCCAGAAAATCTACATGCAATGATTCTGAGGAAGAATCATCAAGTGGTGATGAACAAGCCCTACAAGTGAAGAACTTCAGAAAATTCCTAAAGTTTAAGAAATCAAACAGAAGGAAGAGAGATATCCAAGAAAGCAATGATGATGAAATAATATGATTTGCATGCAAGAAATCAGGGCATATGACGAAGGACTGTCCAACTTCAAAGAAAAGCAGTCCATACGATATATCAAGATCAAGCAGAAAAGCAACAACTAGTCGAAAGTATGCAAACACAACTATCTGGCATGAAATTGATGCCAGTGATACAGAGGAAGAAGACAGACCCTGCAGAAATGCCAATGTCTGTCTTATGGCTTTTAATAAGGTATCCTCAAATCCTTTGTGTTTGCCATTGATTGTAAAAGTACAGAACAATTATCGGAGGACTGAACTTAGACTCACAGTACAAACTCGCTTGTACAAAGAAAGCCTAGGGACGAAAACCTAGGTACAGCAGTCTAAGTACAATTGTTTATTTTAGATTCTGGGGGGTGACGATAGAGGCTCGGGAAGGTGACGGCAGCCCTGCCTTACTCCTTGGACGATCGGTATGCAGTCTTGGCTCCTTGTGAAAAGATGGTTGGCGTTGACGAAGAAGTGCTCTTTTTGCTCCTCTGTTGCTCTCCTGGCTTCTCTCTCTCTCTCTGTGTATTCTCTCTCTGACTCTGTATATTTTTTTATTCTTTTTGTTGCCGGCCCTTGTGCAAAGAATTGATGCTGGCTATTTATAAGAGTGAGGTATGATCATTAGGGTTTGCTAATGATCATTGTTTTGGAATGTCGGCGCTCCTTCAATCTATCTGAACCCTTGGTCCTGATTACAATGAATCTCGGCCATCAATGAGGATAGCACCGAATCTTGTGAGCAATTAATGTTGATTGCTTTAAATCTTCATGATTGATTATACCAATGCTCGATTGCTCGCCACGTGTCCCATTGGCTTGATGATAAATGATATGCCTTGATCTCAGTAATTATGATGATGATGTCAGATATATTTGTTGAGATTCGATTAAATCGTTGATTGATCCGATGCCAAGTGTTTCGATTGTGGGTCCTGCCAGAGCCGCATAGGATGGGCAACACTTGAACCGCAGGAACATACTCTTCGTGAGCCGTATAGGACAATGCTTCATCGAACCGTAGGGAACGAACTCTCAATGAGCCGCATATGCATAATCTTTGCGAGCCGCATAAGCTAACGTTGTATTGATCCGCAGGGACTGAGCTCTCAGTGAGCCGCATATGGCTGATTTCTGCTAGTCAAATAGAGTGATTTCTTAGTGACCCGCATGGAGCTGTTATCTATTTAAGCCGTATGAGATGTTGCCACGTGACAACCTAGGATTTCTGACGGATCGGGTCAGAGATCTTCTTCTTTTCCCGAAGCGTCTGTCATTATGGCAGAGCCATTATGACACTTTATGCCAGAGCTGCCACAGTCGTCAAATCGTGTCAGAGCATTAAATGAGGCCATTTATTCAAAGGGCTAGCTGTAGGAAAGGATCTCAGGGGGACACGTGGCATGGATCGAGCCGCATATTCCTGCTGAACCGCATACACTCTCGAGCCGCATGAGACAGTGAGTCTTCCTTTGAACTGTATAAGATAGCCCCCATATGAGCCGTATAGGCTTCGTATCCGGAGCCGCATGGACCATTATTCTGATATTTTCCATGCTTCTACACTTTGTATGACGATTTTACTTTCGATGAATTAGAAAATGCCTTCAGCGAACTACTTAAAGACCACAGAAATATGCTTGACAAAAAGAGATTAAGGCATACACTACCGAGATAGCTAGACTGTCCAGTCTTACTTAAGACATTAAAGAGACGTCTACTACCGGTAACACGGAAGAGATAGTCAAGCTTAAAATAGACTATCATGAGGCTATCCTCAAAGTTGAAAAGAAAGAAAGAGACTATGTCAAAATACAAGAGTTATATGACATAGAGAAGAAGAAGCACTTAATCACAGAACAAATACTCATAGACATGACTACTAAATATGAAGAGTCTTTTGCGGTTTCTAAAAAGTTAGAAATCAAGTTAGGCAAACAGGCAATACTTGTGACATAGCCTAAGTTTAGTCCTAATGCTAAGTATACACCTAAGAGGACTAAAACTCAGAAAGCATGAAAGAAACACGATTATCACCATGCTTTCACTTATAGGTTTTCAAAGAAACCAAATAGGCATGTCAACACAGATTCTACTAGTACTGTTTCAAAACTCACTTGCACATATTGTGGTGCTCATGGACACATATTACAGTATTGTTTAGCAAAAAAACTTGTTGACAATCGCACATTATTTTGGAGACCTAAGACTAATCAATATGGACCCTTCAGTAAATGGGTACCAAAGGATTCATCTACTTATTTTGTAGGTGGACACTCAACCCTCTCATGCTAAAAGCAAGTGGATCCTCGATAGTGGATGTTCACGGTACATGACTGGTGATGCATCTTTGTTCGCCACGCTATCGATGAAGAAAGAAGGATATGTCTCCTTCGGAAATAATCTGAGAGGTGATATCATTGGCAATGACACTTTTGGTATATCTCCTTATCCTGTAATAAAAGATGTTTGTCTAGTTACCGAATTGAAACATAACCTATTAAGCATAAGTCACTTGGCTGATAATGTTTATGGTATCAACTTTGTAAAAGACAAATGTACCATATATGATATGTCATCTGGTAATCCCGTATATGAAGGGATTAGAGAAGACAATATTTATGTTTTTCTTTCTGGAGAGTACTAATAATGCAGGAAGTTGCCTAGTAGCTATCCGAGATAAAAGCTGGCTATGGCATATGAGACTAAGACATGTTAATATGGACATTATCTCACAACTGAGTACGAAGAAGCTGGTAAAAGGACTCCCTGAAATTCCATTCAAGAGAGATATGGTATGTGCAGACTGTAAAAAGAACAAAGCACATAGGTCTACATTTAAATCCATCAATGCTGTAAGTACTTCTAGACCTTTGCAGTTGATACATATGGATTTATTTGGTCCTAGAAGAGTTGCTAGTCTTGGCGGTAAGCTCTACGCATTTGTTATTATTGATGATTTCTCTCGTTTTACTTGGGTTTACTTTTCATCAAACAAAAGTGATACTATTTTTGAATTTTATTTATTTTGTAAAAAAAAGGTACAAAACAAAAAAGGCTTCATGATTACTCATATCTGAAGTGATCATGGTGGCGAATTCGTAAATACTAATTTCAAAAAGTTTTATAATGATAGTGGATACTACCACAAATTTTTTTGTCCTAGAACTCCTCAACAGAATGGTGTTGTTGAGCGGAAGAACCGTACTATAAGCGAGATGGCTAGAGTCATACTGAATCAGCATAATCTTCCTAAATATTTTTGGACAGAAGCTGTTAGCACAGCCTGTCATGTTTTAAATAGGGTGTTAATTCGACCCGCCTCGAAGAAAACACCTTATGAACTTTGGTTCGGAAGGATTCCAAACATTTCTTATTTCAAAGTTTTCGGATGTCGTTGTTTTATCCTGAACACCAAGGACAACTTGGGTAAGTTCGACTTTAAAGCAGATGAAGGAATATTTCTCGGATATGCTGCTAAGAGTAAGGGATATAGAATTTTCAATAAAAGGTCTATGATTGTTGAAGAATATATTAACGTTACTTTGGATAAGCTCAATAGTCATAGATCTAGCGATAGTGATGATGAAGATGTGCAAGCAAAAATCGATAAAAGTCATATGGAAGATCTGACTCATAAATTTGAATCATTGAAGTTCTTACCAGATCATCTAGAGATACTCATTATAGGTAATGTATCAAAAGGTGTAAGTACACGCTCCTCTCTTAGAGATTCTGAAATAGCAGCAAATGTAGCTTTTATTTCTCAAATAGAACCTAAGAATATAGAAGATGCCTTTAATGATGAGTTTTGGATTAATGCCATGCAAGAGGAACTTAATCAATTTGAGAGAAACCAAGTTTGGGAACTCGTTCCTAAATCTATTAGTCAATCGATAATTGGTACCAAATAGGTGTTTCAAAATAAACTATGTAAAGATGGACAAGTTCTACGCAACAAAGCACGTCTAGTGGCACAAGATTATAATCAAGAAGAAGGTATTGATTATGACGAGACATATGCTCCTGTTGCTAGACTAGAAGCTGTCCGCATGTTTTATGCATTTGCATATTTTAATAATTTTAAATTATTTCAAATGGACGTGAAAAGTATATTTTTGAACGGATTTCTAAAGGAAGAAGTTTTTGTGAAATAACCCCCTGGCTTTGAAGATTTTTAAAAACCCGATCACGTTTTCAATCTTAAGAAAGCACTCTCTGGACTGAAACTGGCACCTCGTGCTTGGTATGAACGCCTAAGTGCCTTCTTACTTGATAATGGCTTTTCAAAAGGAAGAGTTGATACAACTTTGTTTATCAAATCTTTAGATGATGATATTCTTCTTGTGCAAATATACGTTGATGACATTATATTCGGTTCTACTAATGAAAAACTTTGTCAAGAGTTTGCTAAGTGTACGCAGAGTAAATTTGAGATGAGTATGATGGGAGAGCTGAACTTCTTCCTAGGACTCCAGATCGAACAACACTCAAAGGGAACATTCATCAATCAAGCCAAATATATGAAGGACATACTGAAAAAGTACGACTTTGAAAATGTAAAGCCTATCGGAACTCCAATGGCTATATCTACAAAGCTTGACACTGATGAAAGTGGCAAACCTGTCGACCAGCGTAAGTATCGAGGTATGATTGGTAGTTTATTATATTTAACTGCTAGTCGCCCTGATATTATGTTCAGTGTTTGCATTTGTGCACGATACCAGGCAAATCCTAAGGGATCACACCTAAGTGCCGTTAAGCGTATCTTTCGATACCTTAAGGGAACTTCTACAGTCGGCTTGTGGTATCCTAAAACCAAATTCTTTGACCTGATAGGTTACTCGGATGCAGATTTTGCAGGATACAAAGTACACCGTAAAAGTACCAGCGGTACATATCATTTCCTAAAAAAGGCCTTAGTCTCATGGTTTAGCAAGAAACAAAATTTTGTAGCATTATCAACTACTGAGGCTGAGTATATCGCCGCAGGACGTTGCTGTGCTCAAATTTTATGGATGAAGCAAACCCTAAAAGACTACAATCTGCACTACACTAAGATTCCCATTTACAATGATAACACTAGCACTATTAACTTGACTAAGAACCCTGTATGTCACTCACGCACAAAACACATTAAAATTCGTCATCACTTTTTACGTGATCACCAACAACACGGGAACATCTGCCTAGAATTTATTGACACAGATCATCAACTAGCAGACATTTTCATAAAATCACTGGCTGAAGACCGATTTAACGTTATGCGGCTAGAGCTCAGCATACCTGAATTTTCAGATTCATAATGTAGTATGTTTATTAAATTTATTTTTATAACTCGAAACTTTGTAATTTATTAACGAAAATTATTTTGGGTACAAGCCGAAAGGGTCCTTCTGTCATACAGGTGTAAATAGCCTGAAGCGACACGGTGTACTAGTCTTTGGACTATCGCTAGCTGAGATCCAGCCCCTACAGCTAACCCAAAGTAATAGAAGTTATTAAATGAAGAAGTACAACAGTTATAAATTTAAATTTTTAAACAAATACTACATTTATGACATTAGGAATATAAGCAGCCGAACTCGGACCGAACTCTGACCGAGTTCAGACCGAGTTCGATCGGCGTTGTACGGATTTCCGGAACCGAACAGCCGGCCCTAGCTCTATAAATTCATCTCCTTCCTTTCACTTTTTTTCATCCTTCTACCGAGAAATATCCACAAATACTCTATAGAACTTCTCCTCCTCCTTCCTTTCGAGCTTTCTCAGGAGTCTAGTGGGCCACCATCTTCCTCCTCTTCGAAGGTATTCTATTCTCTTTTCCTTCTCATCATGGCACCTAAACACCAAAAGGGAAAGGTTGATTCCTCTCATGCAGGATCCTCCTCCTCTGACTATGTTCCCACAAATAGTTTTAGTCCAGCTCGACCTACGGGATCTGATGATTACGATTCAGATCTCTTTCCCGATAGGGAATTTTTCGACCTTTGGTTTGACTCATTTTCTGGTCGTAAAATTTGTGCTGGAGCACGTGTTAACTTTACCATCTTTTCTGAATATGCTCCCACTTTCAACCATCTCGGCTTTCGTAATTTTTTTGAAGTTGCTGATAACATTTATGATAATGATGTCCGTATGTTTTACTGCTTTCTGAAAATATAACGGTAACTTCTATTCATGTGTAGCTGGGCAAGAACTAGAGTTCAATGCCACCGACATCAGTGAATATTTTCATGTTCCTGATGTTGGTGAAGCTTTAGTAGACATTCATCATATTCAATTCTCTGAAGGTGTCACCTTTGATTCCTTCAAAGAACTTTTGTGTCATCCTAAACCTGTTTCTAGAAGAATGTACTCCAAGCATCTAAATCAAAACTTCTATGAACGCCATAAGTTTATATTCTCTGTTCTTTTTCCAAAGAAGGGATCTTCTGATGAGATTACCTTTATGGAATTGACAGCCGTGTACCACATTCACTTTGGCATTCCATTTTTTGTTCCTAAGACTATGATGGCATAGATGCTTAACTACAGAAATGCAGGACGCAACCTTGTCTACCCTATGTATTTGGCTTCTACCTTTAGGAGGTTTGAACTCACTAGGTCTAGGTTATATCCTACTCTTCCTTTGCCTCCTGGTGCTAAGCCTGTTCATGATGCTGACCCCGAGGCTCCTCCTACTGCTGCTGCTCCAGCCCCGGCTTCGGGTTTTGACCATGACTTCTATCAGCGCTTTGATGATTTCGTTGCCCTCTCAGTGCAACGACATCAAGGCTATCTTGATTCAGAGTTCCGCCATATCACCCAGGCTCAGGTGTTACAGAACAACATTGTTGATCTTCACTGGAGTCTCTCTCATGACCCCTCACATCCAGTTACCATACTTCATCACCCCAGCTTCCCTGGACCCAGGTTCGATGATGAGACAACATTTTCTCACTTCGATCCTACTACTGTATATTTTCCACCGGATGCTCCTGGAGGTGACGACACTCCTATGTGATGAGAACTTGAGCTAGTGGATTTTGGATGGAGTCTGATAGATGATGATTTTATGTAGTTTTTTTATGTCTAAACTTTATAGTTAGACATTTATTAGCAGATTGTGATGCTTGTATCTTTTATTTAGTATAACATTTTTAGTATTCCACTACTAGTTATTTCTTTTATACACTTATTATTTGTGGCAATATTGTTATTTGTGGATATCTCTCTAGCATTACTTTGTCTGTTTGATGAACATTGTTGGCTTCACACATTACGGGGGAGCTAAACCATTTTTTTATTGACAAAGGGGGAGAAAAGAGCGCAATACTAAAATCAACAATCAAAGAGACAATACAAAAACCATTTTTTTCCAGGTATTTTTATTTGTTCTATTTAGATATATTTTGGGATAGACTCAAGTTTTTCAATTATCAAAATGGGAGAGATTGTTGGCCCCTTTTATGGTCACACCGATTTTAATAATCGACATAAACTTAAGTCAATACATAAAATATACGAACTGCTGCTAATCATTTCAAGTCTTGCGAAATTAATATCAACAAGCATACTACTACATCAGCAAGCACGTAAATCATCATTCTGAAGCTTATTTTCATTAAAATCTAGTCCGAGTCATTTTAAAATTTATTATGTATTTTATCTTTATTGAGTCTAGGATATAAATTGTAAGATCGACTGGATAATACTAGCTTAGGTTAATCATAGTCCACTTTCCTATACAGCCTACCTATCTATAGTCCACCTACCAAAAATTTTATTTCCATTCTGCAACAGAATTTGACAAATGTCTTACATTTTTACTGAGACAGAACTCAAATCGAGTTCGGCCCGAGTTCGGTCCGAACTCTGACCGAGTTCGATCAGTTTGAATTTAAATATTTGTTGCCTCCAAATCTGTATGCAACGTTTATTTACAAAATCTTTGCATCTGAACTCTGTCCGAATTCTATCCGAGTTCGGTCCTCGAAAACACCTATAAATAGAAGAAAATTTCTCATTCCAAAACACCCAATCAATTTCATCTTCTCTTCTCTATTCAATAAGTATTTTCATCTGATCAAAAGCTTTCATATCACACAAACACTTCTCTTAGCCAAAAGCCAGTAATATCTATTCGATCTAGAGTCTTTTGGTTCTCAAGAGTTGTAAAGAGGTTGTTCAAAGTACATAAACTATCTCTGTTGTGGAGCCGGTCGTGCGCTCGTCACCAAGCACGGTGTTGTGAAGTCGATCGTGCACTTGTCACCAAGCACGGTATTGTAAGAGACTACAAGCTCCCAATTAGCTTGTGCCTTAGTAGATTAACATCGAACAAGAGTACTCGAGATTGGATTAGTCCTCTCTGAGGGATACCCTTATACATCGCTGTGTCACTGAGTTTGATCTCTCTATCTCTTGCTATATTTATTTACTGTCTCTTATTCATTGCCATAGTTATTTGCTTTTAATTTTTAAATTGGTGATTATTTTTTGCTGTACTCGTACTCACTCTATTCACCCCCCCTCTAGAGGTGCTCAACGGTCCTACAATTGGTATCAGAGTATGTTATATTCTAATATAACAAACCTCAGAGAGTATATATAGCAGTTGTGAAATCAATATTCAACGGTGAAGGACAATCCATAAATAGACCTCCACTATTTGATGGTACAAACTATACCTACTGGATAATACGGATGACATTCTTTTTATAGTCTCTTGACTTTGATCTTTGGTCTGCAGTAGTTGACGGTTATAAGAAACCGGCACTTACAGTAGTTGATGGTTTGCTTATGGACAAGCCTCATGACAAATATACAGAGGCTGAAAAAGCAATGGCTAGTCTAGATGCTCGTGCCAGCAACGTACTGTTCTGTGCAATTGACAAAACGGAGTTCAACAGAGTTTTAACCTGTAAGACGTCTTATGAGATTTGTAAACTTCTTGAGGTAACTCATAAAGGTACTTTCCAAGTGAAGGAATCCAAAATCAGCAGACAAATACAGGAATATGAATCTTTTAAAATGAAATTCGGTGAGTCAATTACACAGATGTTCACTCGTTTCCTTGATATTACTAATCCTTTGCAATCTTTTGGTAAGGATTACAGTAATCACGAGAAGATCAGAAATGTGCTACGGGCTCTAACCAAGAACTGGAACCCAAAGGCAACAGCAATCATTGAAGAAAATAATCTCATAATCATGTCTCTAGAAACACTGATGGGCAAGCTCATGACCCATAAGCTTGATCTGCAAGAGTTTGAAGAAGCAACCCCAAAAGAAAAATCAATTGCCTTTAAAGCTCAAGCCAAAAATCTACATACAACGATTCTGAAAAAGAATCATCAAGTGGTGATGAACAAGCCCTACTAGTGAAGAACTTCAAAAAATTCCTGAAGTTTGAGAAATCAAACAGAAGGAAGAGAGATATCCAAGAAAGTAATGAAGATGAAACAATATGCTTTGGATGCAAGAAATCAGGGCATATGAAAAAGGACTGTCCAACTTCAAAGAAAAGCAGTCCATACAATAGATCAAGATCAAGCAAAAAAGCAACAACTAGTCGAAAGTATGCAAACACAAGTATCTGGCATAAAAGTGATGCCATTGATACAGAGGAAGAAGACAGACCCTGCGGAAATGCCAATGTCTATCTTATGGCTTTTGATAAGGTATCCTAAAATCTTTTGTATGACGATTTTACTTTCGATGAATTAGAAAATGCCTTCAGCGAACTACTTGAAGAACACAAAAATGTGCATGGCAAGTATAAGCAATCTCGAAAAGATATTAAGGCATACACAACCGAGATAGCTAGACTATCCAGTCTTATTGAAGACATTAATGAGACGTCTACGACCGGTAACACAGAAGAGATACCCAAGCTTAAAGTAGACTATCATGAGACTATCCTCAAAGTTGAAAAGAAAGAAAAAGACTATGTCAAAATAAAAGAGTTATATGACATAGAGGAGAAGAAGCACTTAATCACAGAACAAAGACTCATAGACATGACTGCTAAATATGAAGAGTCTTTTGCGGTTTCTAAAAAGTTAGAAATCAAGTTAGGCAAACAGGCAATACCTGTGACACAGCCTAGGTTTAGTCCTAATGCTAAGCATACACCTAAGAGGACTAAAACTCAGAAAGCACGAAAGAAACACGATTATCACCATGCTTTCACTTATAGGTTTTCAAAGAAACCAAATAGGCATGTCAACACAGATTCCACTAACATTGTTTCAAAACTCACTTGCACATATTGTGGTACTCATGGACACATATCACAGTATTGTTTAGCAAGAAAACTTGTTGACAATCGCAAATTATTTTGGAGACCTAAGACTATTCAATATGGACCCTTCAGTAAATGGGTACCAAAGGATTCATCTACTTGTTTTATAGGTGGACCCTCAACCCTCTCATGCTAAAAGCAAGTGGATCCTCCATAGCGGATGTTCACAGCACATGACTGGTGATGCATCTTTGTTCGCCATGCTATCAATGAAGAAAGAAGGATATGTCTCCTTCGGAAATAATCTGAGAGATGATATCATTGGCAATATCACTGTTGGTATATCTCCTTATCCAGTAATAAAAGACGTTTGTCTAGTTACCGAATTGAAACATAACCTATTAAGAATAAGACACTTGGCTGATAATGGTTATGGTATCAACTTTGTAAATGACAAATGTACCATATATGATATGTCATCTGGTAATCCAGTATATGAAGGGATTAGAAAAGACAATATTTGTGTTTTTCTTTCTGGATAGTACTAATAATGCAGGAAGATGCCTAGTAGCTAACCTAGATGAAAGCTGGCTATGACATATGAGACTAGGACATGCTAATATAGACACTATCTCACAACTGAGTACTAAAAAGCTGGTAAAAAGACTCCCTGAGATTCCATTCAAGAGAGATATGGTATGTGCTGACTGTGAAAAAATAAAGCACATAGGTCTACATTTAAATCCATCAACGCTGTAAGTAATTCTAGACCTTTGCAGTTGATACATATAGATTTATTTGGTCCTAGTGGAGTCGCTAGTCTTGGCGGTAAGCTTTAAGCATTTGTTATTGTTGATGATTTCTCTCGTTTTACTTGGGTTTATTTTTATCAAACAAAAGTGATGCTATTTTTGAATTTTAGTTATTTGTAAAAAGGTACAAAACAAAAAAGGCTTCATGATTACTCGTATCCGAAGTGATCATGGTGGCGAATTCATAAATACTGATTTCAAAAAGTTTTATGATGATAGTGGATACTACCATGAATTTTTTGTCCTAGAACTCCTCAACAGAATGGTGTTGTGGAGCGAAAGAACCGTACTCTAAGCGAGATGGCTAGAGTCATGCTGGATCAGCATAATCTTCCTAGATATTTTTGGGCAAAAGCTGTTAGCACAGCCTATCATGTTTTAAATAGAGTGTTAGTTCGACCCATCTCGAAGAAAACACCTTATGAACTTTGGTTCGGAAGGATTCCAAACATTTCTTATTTCAAAGTTTTTGGATGTCGTTGTTTTGTCCTGAACACCAAGGACAACTTGGTAAGTTCGACTCTAAAGCAGATGAAAGGATATTTTTCGAATATGCTGCTAAGAGTAAGGGATATAGAATTTTTAATAAAAGGTATATGATTGTTGAAGAATCTATTAACGTTACTTTTGATGAGCTCAATAATCACAGATCTAGCGACAGTGATGATGAAGGTGTACAAGCAAAAACCGATAAGAGTCCTGTGGAGGTAGTAGTTCTGGATATGACACTATTCATATTCCTATATGCAGGCTTGTTGGGCACAGTCAGATAACCCAATAATTTTTTTTGACCTGTATGGGCCACTACAAAAACATGTAACGCCCCAGTCCCAATATACATAGGACCGAGTACGTGAACATGCCAGCTGCACATATACGAAGAATACTCCAATATATGGAATGCTCGTATACGTACATAAGCTGTATATAAAATAATCACATGCCAGAAGAATATAACAATCTAATCTTATCGCAGCTCAACACAGAAGATAATAGAGTCCAGATAATAAATAAGTGTATCAAAAGATTGCCGGGTGGACATATCCACTCCAAACAGCAATGAAAAATAGTCTCACAAGATCGGAGTCCAACCTCCAAAAATAGAAGGAAAAGAGATATAAAATATCCACTAATGTCTCAATAAATGAATCGACTAAAAATCAATAGGAGATGCCTCATCATCAATATAGGATAGATCCAGCGCCGCTCGGTACTTCTGCGGGAACTCATCTAAACCTGGAGAGATAACCAGGTCCTCAGCGGGACGTAACAAGATACTAGAAAACACCATGCCATATAAACTGTGATAATAAATAGGAAATAAAGTGATGCATGCAATATGGTACCTAACCATTCTATTGTGAATATGCAGTTGAGATACAATCCTTCGATGCATGAACCCTGGCTGAATATAGGATCCGGTATAGTCCCCTCTTGGGCACCAGTGACCAAGCGCATAACGTTCAAGAATGTCAGTGGCCAACCTGAGGGGGTAAGCATACCCGTATCTCCAGCGGAGCTTACGTGTTACAAGGGAAAGTGTAATAGAAGCCCATACGTCAGGTATTGTTCTCTCCTTCCAATGCCTAGTATCATCATCTCCATGAGTGATATGAACCTCTAGTTACTGCCAAGTATACTAACATACAATTCTATTGTGAGTCACATGTAGGACTATGCGGGTACATGTCCTACATGTGACTCACAATACGTGATAAAGCAAGTGTCAAGGCCGTACGAGATATACCAATACCTCATCAATAATGGGTGGTCACTAGACTAAGTCAATACAAGAGAAATAAATAAAAGCAAGAAAACGACCGATAGAGTCGCTTGCACCCAAGTGTGACTTGGACGCACAGTTTTATAATAATAACAACAATATAAATGCTAAAATTAAATAATAGAAAATAAGAATATGTAATCACAGAGTAAGTTGGCAAGGTATCTTGCCTGTTGGTACGAAGGTAGCAAGTCCAAGATTCACAATGTCAGCAAAAGAAATGTCATAATCTCCAAACAACTCCGGATGCTGAAACAAACATCAAGAACGTACTTGCAATAAGTGATATACCTAGGAAATGCCTGTCCAAAAGCCTAATTCTGGAACAGGGGTAAAATCATAATTTCGGATCAAAACGTTATCCGCCATTGGACCCGTTTTGCACCGAAATGCGTGCCAATGTCTACGATCTCTAAAGTCATCAAACTATATGTCTATGTATCCAATTTGAGGAGAAGAACTCAATGGTATGTCTAATTTTGGATTCTGATAAGCCGTGCACAAATCGTCCGTTGGGTCGGATTGCAGGCCCGCCAAATTTGGCGTTCCGATCAACCTTCTCAGAATCGGACCAAACTTGGCATAGAAGACCAAAAAATCGATACGGTCCTGATGGCACAAGTTTTGTATCGATCTGACAAACATGCAGGAAGTTATGGCCAAGTTTGCAAAACATCGATACGGGGGTATATCGACGAATACGTACTAATTTCATCGCACACACGCAACGAAATCGAGTTCCGTCAGTTCCTACACGTCGGCAACATCCATACGCGCCTTTCGATACATATAGTGCATGACCATGTCACCCGGTTTGTCGGGGCGCACGCCGTATCGGAAGTATTCAAAAGTTTTTAATATTTTTAACACAGTTTTTCCGCACAAGTTTAACCTCATGTAACTTTCTGTACAATAAACGAAATAAAATTCTACGAAGTGCATTTTGATCTCGATTGTGTTGTTTATGACTGTTTTTAATTAGTTTATTAAAAATCCTAATGTGCTGATCAAAAGATGGCTTCTAAGTTGGGTTCTTGGACTGCCCGATCCTCTGTTTTGGAGTCAAATTTTTACTCGACTCTGCATCGAGTTTCCAATCAATATAGGGGGTGATGTCGAAATCTCTCTGATGGGTTTTGAAGGGGGTTATGTTGGCTAAATGTCGAACTTCATAGATTCGAAAATAATCAAACTAGACAGAAGTTATAGGGGTCGAAAGTTGGTACCTGGATTCGGTTGATAACAGAGTGTTCTCTGTTTGCGCTCAGGTTTCTGCTATTTTTCGGCGATCCGATCGTCGGTGGCGACGGACAGGTGGGCGAACTTGGTTGCGGGGGTGTCGGGGTCATGCTGGAGTTGAAGATTTGTGTCGAGGATGAGCGATTTGGTGTGCACGATGGTTTCAAAGGTTGGGATGAAAATCGTAGGTTTATATGGGTATCGAGTTTTCTATTACGATTTCTGTTTGGATTTTTAATTCAATCAGGTTAGGCTTGTGTTCAAGTCAAGGAGAATCTTGTTTATGATTTGATGGGATTTTACTTGGGAAGATATGGTTTTGATTTGAAGGAGATTCAAATCTCAGTTTTGAGACTTAAGTCTCTGTGCTGAGCGAAATATTCTCGGGTTAGGAGAGATGGGAACAGTGCTAGGCACTATTCCAATAACCTTTTTTAAACTCAGTATATATATATATATATATATATATATATATATATATATGTGTGTGTGTGTGTGTGTGTGTGTGTGTGTGTGTGTGTGTGTGTGTGTGTGTGTGTGTCTCTGTGTGTGTAAGTATTTCCTATACTTTTGTACAGTACTAGTTTAAACCCTTTAACTCCATAGATTCAAAATATCTTAATGACTAATTAATAATTTCTTTTCTATTTATATATATATATATATATATATATATATATATATATATATATTAATATATATATATATATATATATATATATATATATGTGTGTGTGTCTGTGTGTGTGTGTGTGTGTGTGTGTGTGTGTGTAAGTATTTCCTATACTTTTGTACACTAGTTTAAACCCTTTATCTCCATAGATTCAAAATATTTTAATTACTCATAAACAATTTCTTTTCTATTTATTGATTTTAATATATATATATATATATATATATATGTGTGTGTGTGTGTGTGTGTGTGTGTGTGTGTGTGTGTGTGTGTGTGTGTGTAAGTATTTCCTATACTTTGTACACTAGTTTAAACCCTTTAACTCCATAGATTCAAAATATTTTAATAACTAATTAACAATTTCTTTTCTATTTATTGATTTTAATATATATATATATATATTTTTTTATATATATATTTTAAAATATATATATATATATATATATATATATATATATATATATATATATATATATATATATATATATATATATATATATATATAGGCACATACAAATTATAAAAAAAACTTTCATAAAAATCAAAAACTCATAATATAATTATAAAATATTTTTTAGTGGTAATATGCAAGCCATATTCATCATATAATTAATTACTAACTAAACACTAAATAAGAAATACCATAATAATATTTAAAATAAATATATAAAAATTTGGGGGTTTATAGCCCAGAGTCCCATCAAAGGCGCCAAAGAGCCATAGCAAGGTTGATTCGTCGTCAGATCGTTAACGGAGTAAAGGAGCCGCTGCAGTGCTCGATCTACATCGTCACACTTTCTCAGAAATCTCTTCTCCCTGTACTTAGAATATCCTGGTTAGGACTTCCTTCTTTGTACACAGATACCTTATACGTTTAATAAAGCAAAAAGTTCGTTCAACCTTTTGTTACATCGAACAATGACTACCCTTGAAATATCTGCGTTTTATCATATTCATAAGGGGATTTCTTTTTCTGTCCCCAAGACAATCATTCAGATGATGGGTCGTTGTCGTAAAAGGTACAGAAATCTTGCTGACGCGATGGTCCTCCCAATCATCTTTCAACATTTTGACATTGATCTATCCACTTGTGCTCGTGACTCTGAGTCCAAGTATCTTCAGCTATCTCATCGTAGTGCAGCTGTTCTTCCTGCTTCTTCTACTGCACCACCTCTACCTCCTCAAGATTACCTATGTCTTTTGAGGGTCTCTACCCGCACCTATTTGATATGCGGCGTGCTCAGCTGGATGAGCACAACTCTCTGCAAGTGTTTGTGACTGACACATACAGGGAATGCGAGTTCCGAGATGCTAGTCGATTTTAGGCCCTGGCAAACTCCTTTGTAGATCTACGTTTCACCTAAACTGGTCTGCATGCCAGTTCCCTTCCTTGAGATCCCACTGTATCTGGCTACCGATATGAGGATGAGGCGGTTCGTCACTTCTTTGATCCCGGTAACGCTTATGACTGGTATCGTGCTTCTAGTGCTACTCCACACCCTTCTCATTGAGCTAGAATTTCTGGGACTGGTCCTATTGAATATGGTGGCATTGCTGATGCTGATGATAATGACTCTGAGGACTTTTGATCTAGACGCTTTAGTACTTTGCCTAGACGTTATCTATTTAGACTCTTTATTTTGTCTATGTATGCTTGGAAATGCTTCAACATTCCAAGGTAGTACTTTATTTTTATTTTATTAGCACTGTGACTGTTTGTTGAGTTAATTTTCAAACTCTTATTAGTATGCATTTACTATTTCAGTGTGTATTGTTCTCTCTTATTCTTGTATGCATTTTTTTAATGCGTAGCATTTATTATCTTAGTTTATGCTTCATTCATTAAACTGCCTGTGAAAAGTCAATATTTTTTGTATTTCTTCAACGTTCATTACTTAAGCATAGATTACAGGGGAGCTTCTCTCTTTGCTAAGTGACAACGGAGGAGAAAATATATCTAACATATTTTGCAGGATACATGAATTATTTATTGAGAAAACAGTACATATATATATATAAAATAGTACCTTATAATTTTGATTCTTATCAAATCAAAGATAGAGATGTTATATCGGTCAAGGTTTGTCAATTATCAAAATAGGAGAGATTGTTGGCCCATTGGTCATGGTCAAACCTGATTTTAATAATTGATCTAACCCTGTCTCGATATAAGGGCTACTTGGATGATTGCTGAGAACTGCTACTGCTACCGTTCAAGATATGAAGCTAGTTTGCCATTGAGTTTATATTTCCTTTACCAATGTAATTTTTATATTTTATTGAGTTTAGGAATACGATGTACATCGAGTCGTACTAAAAAATAGGCTACCCCAAAATGTTTTCAAAATAGTTTTTGTTTTGAAAATAGCCCATTTACAAAAAGCTCCTAAACTGCTTAACTTTTTAAAAAGCCCAAAATCCGATTTGCAAAAACCCTAAAAATCAAACTCTGGACACCAAGAGAATTCGGCCCGAGTTCAGACCAAATTTGCCCCGAGTTCGGTTGGTGCCCATTGGATTTTGAACTTGGTCATCCCGCAGTTACGGATGCAATGACTATTTGCCGAGATTCTCTCAAAGAATTCTGCCCGAATTTTCCTTTGGAAAACCTATAAATAGAGAAGAATTTTCTTCATTTCAAAACACCTCTCTTTCTTCTCTTCTCTCTAAGCTTAATACATTATTCCAAAGTGTTCTAAGCTATTCATTTTTAAATTACAAGCCAGCTACAATCCTCTAGTCGATTTGCCAGTGCGGTATGGTCTAGAAGTTTTTCAGAGTGATTGTAATCAGAGGCTTGATTGAATAAAGACACTTCATAATTCACTACTAGAAAAATAGCTTTTGCTGACGGTTTTTCCTCATCATGAAAGGGTTTAATTGACGGTTTCCCTTCCATCAGCTAGGCTAGTGTCAGCAAAAGTCCCATTTTAGTTGACGGTTGCTGAATGACTTTAGTTGACGAGTTTTAGCTGTAAACTAAAACTGCTTTAGTTGACAGGTTTTAGCCGTCAACTACATCAAGTTTTAGATGCAGTTTTAGACTGTCAATATTGGTTCATACTTTTTCTGACACTGGCCTAGCTGACGGTTAATGAGCGTCAATATGGATTCTCTTTTTATTGATGTTTCTTAGTCATCAAGAGACCCTATTTATCAATTCCATTTACGTTGCCGATACGAGATCCACGCATAATGTCAAATCCATAAATGCATAATATAAATTCTAGAATCTCTCACAAACATCAAATAATTTACAAGCACATTTTATATTAACAAAATAAATATGTTCTTACATTCAACCACCAGTTCTTTTGTTCAATTAACCAACAAAAAGATAAACTTTGTTCACAGATACACATACATGATAATACACCAACCCTATTTCATATTAACTAAGTTCACAGTTGAACAAAATACCGTTAACAACCGAAGCCTGCAGCTTCACAAATATCATCAAAACCAAAGCCCACAGCTTCACAAACCATCATTTATCGAGAATCCCCTGTAGACAATTAAAATTACTTTGTTAGTATTAGACATGTATTAATAAAGAAATATTTGAACAAAGACTTCATTGTTAGTATTGCACTAGTATAAATCACATATAGATTGAACAAAGAAATATTTGATACAAATGTCATCAACAAGGACTGATACAACAAGTGGGTGATGCAATAATGTATAGGACATAATTATATAAACAGGTACTGTAACTAAGGTTTAAACCAAACCCGAGCCCCTTTTATTTGTGATACTAAAATGAAATCAAGTATCAAGGCTCTCAAACTGATACAGTGTCTGAGCACAAATATAACTAAAGACTGAACTTTGAATGACTAAAGTTAAATCTCAAATCCTTTGTAACTAAATCCTAACTTCTTCAATAATTAATCACTCCTTCCACAGCTAGTCTCTTCCTCTCTTTCAATCTTCTCCTTCATCTTATCATTTTTTATTACCACATCAAGCACGATTTGAAGGTAATATTTGAAATTTATTCAGTTTTCAATTATATTTGCATACTTACTATTAGAAACTATTCATTTTCTGGTTAATTTAAGGTTTTGTTTGCTTTTTTTTTTGTTTAGGCTTTTACTATTTTCTTTGGGAATTTTGATGTAGAAATTTTGATTAAGGATTTACTAACTGGAAAATTTTTCGACTTATAAATTTTCTGACTTAGGGTCTTGATGTATGTGGTTCTCATACTTTCTTATTTGATGTATTTTTTCCATCCAACTCTCAACTAATTGTTGAATCTTGCATCTCTTCATAGAGTCTATTCTACTTTTGCTTCAAAGACAACCTTCTTGACAGGGGAAAAACAAAAATTTTAAGTTGTCATTTTTACTGATTTTTTTAATGTGTCACAAAATCATGGACTGATACCCATGATGACTGCTAGTATCAAAGCCATTTGAATTACAAGTCAGAACTCTGATACTCACTGCTGCCACCCAATTTCAAGTCTGATTTACGGAGATACTCCGATACTCAATGTGTCAACTAGAACTCTGATACTCACTACTACTCACTACTAGTAGAGAATGATGATATACAGAGATACTCTGATACTCATAATGTCCACTAGTTTCAAGCATGTAAGCACTCTGATACTCTGATAAAGTATATGTATTTGTTTTCTAATATCGGGCATGGATATGAATAATGATATTGTTTGGAAATAGTCTCTCTATATAATTAGACTAGGCAGCATAAACTTGACCTTTTCCATACTCTGGTAAGAGCCTCACATTAGTCGGATGCACTATTTGGATTATTGAACATATGTCAATATTTGACTAAATGGATAGGAATTCCTCAAATATGAATGGTTATTAGATAAGAAGACTAGAAGAGAATTGAGTCTACCATATTCTTTTGAAGGTTTTAAGTATTATTCTCGTAATTAGGATACAAAGGTAACACCATATGCATATCTATATTTTAAATGGGTGGACAAAACATATATAAGTTGTATATGTTTACACCCTAATTTGTAGTATACAGTTGTTTTTCTAATGCATTGAACCGAACATAGTGGTTCCATGTATTAGTGTGGGATAGCTTAGTTGGTATATCATGTTGCTACTAAGGAATCATCAAGATTGCTTTCAGATTAGCAGTCTTTTTGTCTTGTTCTATTTATCATATAGAAATAGGACTATTGGATGCATTCAACACATACACACATGTATAGAATATCCTGAACACACGTATGCTGAACATGAGTTTCAGAGCTAATACTAGTAATGCTTAGTAGTGGCTTAGTATCATCAGTACATAATGACTACAAATCCTAGATAAAGTCCAAAAATTACCTTTATAAATGGCTAGGTCAAGAACGGTGACACATGATCTATCCACTCAATGCGAACTTCATTAATCTCATCAAACCTGTAATCCTGCTTCTCAGTGTATTGTTTGTAAATAGGAAGGGAAAAAAACATAAGTGATCGTAATATATTTTAAACATACATGCATATTGATTAAGCAGAACATCACCTTAGGATTAAGCAAGCTTGGATCAATTGCGATCTCTTTCATATATCGCATCACATAGTAACCACATTTGATAGCGCCACTTTGTACTGGCGCCTATGCATAGAAAAGCAAATTCCTTACACACTTATTCATTTTTATCAATATATTGACGATAGAGAAATATATTGTACCTGAATTGATAACCAATTCAATCTAAAAAAATTTAGTTGGTCTCCACATTGAGCGTGACACATTCGAAGCCCACTATGCAAATTAAAGTGGACAACAATATTTGTCATTATTAAAGAATATATCATTTACTATAGTTGTGCGAAGATTTGGGACAAATATATTCATGCATACCTTGTTACAATTTATTTGAGGTCCTCACATATGCGACCCCCGAGAGAATCCAAATAATACGCTCACATAAGTAGAATATCGATGACAACCAAGATCCAATGATCTCTGTAATTACACCATATAACACCAAGATATATAAAAATTTAAGTATAAGAGTTATAGGGTCTATTAGATAAATGTTCTGCAGTGACATGTAACTCAGGTGTACACAATGTGTAGAAATCAGAGTTCAGTATGATAGTGTGGCCAGAGTGAGTGTGAGTGTATTCCACAAAAATTCTGAATTCTTTTATAAAAGGAAAAAAGTAAGAAATGTATTACCTTGGGTTGTATGGCACGAAAAAGAATCGACTTTGTTTTCCATGTTTCAGACGGTTACAAATCTCTCTTGCTCTTGCATTCCTTGATGCAAAAATGTCTTTAACCCAGAAGTGGATACTTTCTTGGATCAATAAATGAAACATCTTCAACGATAGTGTTTAGGTTCTTTAAACGATAGTACAATGACCTACAGTTTGCAGATAATTTAAGTCAAGTTATTAATATAATAAGAAAAAATTTAAGAAGTAAATTATTCTTGTACCTAATGTATAATTGAATGTAGTTGGTTGGAGAGGATGCATATTAACGAAATTATAAATATCCTCTCAAAGAAAAGCAATAAGTATTGGAGTACCAAACAAGTCAATATCACATAGAATCCGAATTGTTATTTTTTGTTGATCAACTTCTGTGCCAGCACGGAGAAGAATTACATTCCAGGTGGACTCTTAAAAGCCCTTGTAATTCTGTACAAGCTCTTATGGGTGACTTGATCTTACTTGGTGTCTTCTCTTTTCTTGGTGTCTTCTCCTTTCTTGGTGTCTTCTCTTTTATTGGTGTCTTCTCTTTACTGGTGTCTTCTCCTTCTGGACATACACAGATTTTTCCATATGTACCATCTCCTTATTACTTTTCAAGGGAGACTGTACATTACAACCGTATCAGAAAAGTTGAAAATTGTTAGCACTTAAATTCATAATGCTAGATAAGGGGATGAAATTAGACCTTTCGAATATGACTTAGCCTCCGTGATCCTTCGAAAGTTGAGCTTGGTGCATTGATGGGAAGCATTGGAGGAATTGGGGAACTTTTTAGTGGAAAGTTGGAACCAATATCTGATATTGGTGTACCATAGTTCCCCTGTGTCATTAACTTGCTTATCGTCTAGTTTTTCCTCAATCTCCTCGAGTAACTTTTGTTTCTCCTCTTTCCAACCAATTGGAGCTTTAGGAGTTTGGAAATAAAAGCTTGGGGTGACATATTTACCAATGGCCATGATCACTGTCCTCGGGCTTCTCTATTGCATAACAAAGAGCATCACGATTCACCGGAATAGACAACTCGCCATAAGAATTTTTTTACTTCACTTCATCCTATAAATATACAGATAGGTTTAGACAGTAGAGTGTGTATATATATATATATATATATATATATATATATATATATATATAGGAAAAAAAATATATATATATAGGAAGATAGCTTAGACAGTTAGAAATTCATATAGGTGGATAGGCCATGAGTGTCCAGTGGTCTAAGTGTCTAAGTGTATGTGCTACCAGTGTCCAGTGGCCTAAGTGTCTAAGTTGATTAGCCACCAGTGTCCAAGTGGCCTAAGTGTCTAAGTGTTCAGTGGCCTAAGTGTCTAAGTGTATAAATGAGACTAGATATGCAGCAACAGTGGTAAGTTGAAAGGAAGAATGTCATGTCAGACTAGATATACAGCAACAGTTGATTAACTAGGAAAGCTAGGGGGAATGAGACTAAAGTTGAGACTTTCTTACAATCTTATCCACCATTGCTTGAGTAGCTGGATCATAACCATCAAAATAGAATCATACCCATCATGTTCACTGGCATCGACATCCCCAGTAGACTTTCTTTGCTTTTTTGAGCTAGCTTCCAAAAAGGTAGCGGTCAACTTCCTTCTCAGTATACTTTGCATCCTTTTTCTATTTTTATCATAAATATGAACATAGGTGAGTGTACACATTTGCATTGCATCCATCACTTATTTCAAAGCATCGTATCAGAGTTCAGATTACTTATTATTTTCTCTTAAACCCGTATAGCCTTTTCGGCCTAGCCTATGGTTGTATACATGTCTGCCTCTCCTATTTTGTTGCTCTATGCGAAGGTTCTAAAATCATAAGTAACATATGATGAATAACAACTTATGAAGCAGACAAGTTAACCAAATTCTTGAGACCGATACTTGAAAGTCCTTTGAAAGTATAGATGTCACAAACTTGCTCCATTGAGTTGATGGATGAAACTATACATTGGAGGTGGATTCAAAATAGCAAGGTCATCCTTATTGGTAAGAACATAGTCCGTTAAGCTATGCCAAAATGACTTTGTTGTAACACCCATCGTTTGCATCAATTTTTTTAGCTCGTGGTTCAACAATAAAGCTTTGCTGCATATTAAGTAAGATTAGTAATAACCAAGCAATAAACTTAAAACAATTTTAATCTTCAATATAAATTTACCTCAACTGAGGCCCATGCATTCTCTTTAACATTTGTAGGAACTCTCCGCCAATCATTGTAAGTGATTGGTATCATACTTCTTGCAACAACCCCTAGCAGACTAATATATTCTATCCCGACCTCTCTGATAGGCTGTCCAGCCTCGTTGAAAGTGACAATCTTCCTCGATCCATCACTTCTTTTTTTAATTGTTCTCTCCATCATTGTAGGCCCTCTATTCCTTTTTGGAAGGGCCAGCTTCCACTTTTGTTGGGCTCTCTAGAACCTGTGATAACAGATATTAGTGAAGTATCAGAGCCTAATTGTCAATCAAGAGCATAATTATTAGTAGCACTTAGAAGTTCAGAGGAGATTGACCCATATACAGCTAAGTATTAGAACAATTAGGGATAGGTATGTTCCATATAATATATGTTCAAATAGATTGGGTTTGTGATATATCACTAGAGTATCGTGGATTGTGTGGAGTATCAATTTGTACTATTCTAAGTATTTCTGTAAGCTTTGTCATGTTATATTCTAAACATATCATTAGAGTATCATGCCTAATTGTCAATCAAGAGCATAATTATCAGTACCACTTAGAAGTTCAGAGGAGATTGTCCCGTATACAACTAAATATCAGAAAAATAAGGGATATATTTGTTCCATATATATATGTTCATTAGATTTGTTTTGTGATATATCATTAGAGTATCATGGTTTGTGTGGAGTATCAATTTATACTGTTCTAAATATTTTTGTAAGATTTTTCATGTTATATGCTAAACATATCATTAGAGTATCATGCCTAATTTTCAATCAAGAGCATAATTATCAGTAGCACTTAGAAGTTCAGAAGAGATTGTCCCACATACAGTGGTAAGCACACTGGTATCTAGACCTGCTGGGTGGTGTTCGAGCCACGGGTCCGTTAGGAGAGTAGGTGTGTGTGGGTAAAATATATCTATATATATATATATATATATATATATATATATATAATATATATTATATATATATATCTAAATATATATATATATCTATATATATATATCTATATATAATATATATATATATATATATATAGATTTAATATAATATATATTATATATTATAATATATATATTTTAATATATATATATATATATATATAT